>JAJGRW010000944.1:0-85383 GCA_025461045.1 Carex parvula | reverse complement strand
CGCCATGACTCGTATTAATTTTGCTTAAGTATAAATATCATGATTTTAGAATTTGAAATATAAAGACATACAATATTATGTGCACCTTGAAACTGTAATGTCATAAAGTTTTTAATGGACCCAAGTGATAATGTAAGGAAATAAAATTATGGCCCAAGGCTGATTTAATTGGCCTAATTTAAAGGTTGCCTTTATAATTGATTAAAGGGTAATTGGCATATGTTAACAGATGCATTCAGCGCAAGTCAACTGAATATGATTAGGGGTGCCTTTTCATATTGATCTTTGATTTAAATGTGCGTTGACCATTGAATAATAACAGATTCAATGCATGGCACTAAGGATGCATGCTGACATTCATAAGGCTAAAGGGTGCAGCTTTGATTAAAGGGTGCGATTAAAGGGTGCGCTGTTTATCCATTCTGTGCATCTCCCCTATAAATAATTGCTTTAATGACAAGCATAAGTAAGAGATATATTCTAACAGTAAGGTTGATCCTCTCTTCATTGATATTTCATAAAGAACAAGTTGTCATTGCTTAGAAAGAGAAAGAGGAGAGAAATCGCTTTGCAGTTCTTCTGACGATTTGCGAAGAACGTTTCAAGAGTATTGTTCTACAGTTTACAATGGATAAAGGTATGTAATCTAATTGATTGATTTACACGTGGAGACTTTGATTTCTAAGATCTTTGATTTGCTTTTAATGTTTCTTTTAATTCCGCTATCGAAACTTTACAGATGATTAGTTGTACTTATTTTAATGATTGTGTGTAAGTAGTTGAGCACGATAACGTCTACTTACATCTACATCCCGACCCGTTGACCCCACGGTCTCCCTCCACTCGCCTTGGTATGATTCATGCCCGTGGGCCTCAAGACCCACTTTACTCTCCATATTTACATTTAAATACAATATGCAGTTGTATGCTGATGTGATTATACCATCACTAGAGCATCAGATTCTATGAAACTTCACAGTTAAGCATGTTTGAGCAGGAATAATACTAGAATGGATGACCTCCTTATGTGCTGTCTCTTTTAATTTTTTTAATTTTTTTCTCAAATTAAGCATTTCGTATATTTTTGTTTACGTTTGCAAAGCCGAGCTAGGAGGATATATATCTTCTTATCCTAGACGCCTATTGGAGAATGACAAGGTTATATATTGTTCTTTTTAAAATTTTAGCGAATTGTTTCTGAATTTACTCTAAAACGCAATATTTATTAAATTTTATCAATAAATTTAAAAAAAAAATGTATTGTTTAGTTGATAAGAATATTAATATTTTAATATGTTATTTGCATTATAAATAATAAAATAATCCCATATTATTTTTGTATTGTGCTGCAATCACAAATTTATAATCTTACAAAATTTTACTTTTAATTATTTAATTATTCACTCTATTATTTAAGTTATATTATAAATAAATTTTTTAATTATAATAATGATGGAACATTTGCGGTTCATTATTCCAACTAAAAATTGTTCCTTTCCTTCGCAATCGCCCGTGATTCGGATGAGAGCAGGTTGGTTCCGATGGAGTTAGGACCGTCCAATCTACTTTAGAATTCATGGGCACGAATTTTAAAGCATATGCGAAATTCGGTGCGAATCTTAAAGCAGATCGGACGGTCATCGTATCCATTGAACTCACTTTGAGTCCGATGGACATCGGACACAAATTGGCCTCGATTCGGATTCCATCCTTCGCCAAGAAGATATCGCCTCCACCTCCGAGTTTTTCTTGACCATATTTAAGCAGAAGTGTTTTGTTGATCGTCTATGGCAGAGGGTTTATTATCCTGCCAGAAAAATATATGATGGTGCCATGAGGTGGTAAAATCATGAATTGAGAATAGAACTGTATCTTTCTTAAGAGAACTCGCACACACTCGTTGGTTAGAAAGATGCTTTCACAGAAGAACTATCAAGGATATTTGCGACGTCATCGAGATGGTCAATCCTAGGGGTATTTCTGTAACTTCATAATTCGATAACAGCTATTTATAGCCGCTTTGGTTTTGGAACTGGCGAAAAGATCTGACAAATACAAGGACAGAGAGAAGACAGGAGAAAGATTGAAAGAAAAGCATATCGAGAAAGAGGAAAATGGCGGAAGAAGGAAGCGCGATCGCTTGCCACAGCGTTGATGAGTGGACCCGACAACTCGAGCAGGCCAACGAATCGAAGAAGCTTGTACTTTTGAGATTTCTTTTTTTTTTCTATGGCTATTTTTCAAATCTTGTCGCATCGAACGCAGTCGATTTTTCAGTTTAGGATAATATTTCATCTATATCGTGATCATGCTGTGGATCTTATCCGTATTAATTAACAGTAGAGTTATTCTATCTTTGTGTATTAAAGAATTGATCGATAACTACCAAGTCGTTTGTTTTAAGACCTTGCAAAATCAGAAATTGCTGTTATACCCCTATGAATTAGGAACTTGTATGTTTACCTTAAGCTTGTACATAGCAAAGCTCAGCTACAGAAATAACTACTTTGTTTTTCCAAACTTGCAAAATCAGTATAGCTTCTTTGTACGGGTTTAAATTGAACTGATCAAATGTTTTCTTAAACGATCTGATTGAGAATTGCTCCTTGTGCAGCATTATTGAAATGAACAATTTGGACAAATTCAGTATACTTAAATTGATATGATGTCTGTACAACGGATCCTACTTTTTAATGCTTTTTGGGATCAAAGTCAAACTCTGAGGTTAAATTATTGTCAAGTGTGTAATTAAGTCCCTAAAACTAAGAAATACTACTAACTTAATGGGTAAGTTTGAGTGAATATGCCGAAATTCTCCTGCATATTTTGTTAGCTTACCAGACTCTGAAATGAATGTAGTGTTGGCTCAGTTAAGATGCAGAATAATAAATTGGATACAGAACTTACCTTCTTGCATGATTTAGTATCTCAGCATTCATGTTGGGGTGATATTCTTTAAGTGTTATCTATTTGTTGGTGCATAGGTGGTTATTGATTTTACTGCTTCGTGGTGTGGACCATGCCGTACAATTGCACCAGCATTTGCTGATTTTGCAAAGAAATTCCCCAGCGTCCTCTTTCTTAAAGCTGATGTTGATGAGCTGAACGTATGTTTTCTGGCACTTGAATTTTTTTTTTTTTTAATATTTCTACATCCTATAGATAGATATTCTAATTGAAATTCTAAGTTTTTTGTGTTTACCCTTTTAAAAGTCTTGAACTATCATATATGACTGGGAAATGGAAAAACCCACCTCTACCTGTATGCTGGTATCCCTGTAAAGCACAGTAGTCTTTTTTGTCCTGATTATGGTCTTATTAGCCTAAATACTCCGTTTCTCAAAATGTATAGAGCAGTTGTGCCAAGAACTTCTTTCCGTAGATCCTCAATAGTGTAGATGCATTTCAGTTGTTGGTGGGATTATGCATAATATTTCTTATTTTGCTAGAGTAACATGTAATGGCATCCATATAAGTTTTTTGTTCTCTGTAAAATTACATTTTTATTACAGAACGTTGCACAAGATTGGGCAGTTGAAGCTATGCCAACCTTTGTGTTTGTGAAAGAAGGAACAATTCTTCACAGGATTGTAGGGGCTCAGAAGGAGGAGCTCCAGAAGAAGATTGAAGAACTTGCTTCCAAGTGAACTCCTTGCCAGTTTATTGTGTGTTTAGTTCATTTAAGAGAAACAGACTCTGGTCTTAGTTGTAATTTGCTTGAATACTATAAATTGGGGTCCTATGCTTTGGTGGTGTTTGTATGAAAAGAGTACCTTGTTTGCTGGTTTGTTTGGTTTGGCGTCGTTTGCTTTTGGCCACTGTTTGAATGCAGAGATTCGTTTTTGTGGTTTCTAATTCTCTCTTTCAGTCTTCATTCTGGATATCTAAACCTGCTTTGGTGCAGTTCAGTGTAATCTCATCTAGCTGTTCCAACCTGCTGAGCAGACAGTACTGTATATACGCACTGCCTGACATTTCAAACTCACATGAACAACAAAGAGACATACCGTGAGGCTCTATAAAAGAACCACCTATTACTGTTAATTGAAGAAAATATTCAAAGAAAATACTCTTTTAAGTTCCATCAACATTTTACCTGCATAAGTTATGCTAAAATTTAAGAGTACAGTAATCAGAACTCTGATCACTTCAACAAAGCCGAGATTCAGATCTATAAAATGAAATAACACATTAGCAGCTAAAGCCTTTACAACAAAGGAAGACTTGCAAAAAAGGCTGACTAAGGGCATTAATAGTTTGATTATTTATTTACAGACCAGCCAAAGACATTCTTCTAGGCCTAAAAAACTCGAGCTTCAACCTGCACGAGCAACTAAGCATCTGGCACTAAAGGGTAGTTTTGGAATGACGGGGGAACAGATAAATAAACCATTAGTAGTATCACTGAAATTAACAACATGGTTAATCGTTGGAATTAGCCTTGGTATGTGGACTAAGCATTTCAGTCACCTGCAAAAGAATTTTCAAACAAACATAATGTCAATTGTCAAAACATCCAACTTGCTTTTTTTTTTTTTTTTTTTTAAAGCATGTACTCGTGTAAGAATATTTATGATAAAAGGTAGGGACTCTTTTTGTTGATCCGAACTGACCAGACTAATGCTGATCCATTGGGTTAATAAGTGAGGTTCATGCCAGGTTTTGGTTACCCTGTGGGCAGGTCGGGTTGGGTCAAACCTGAGTTTGCACTTGATTATAATTTTGTGAAATGAAACCAGTGATGACTTGGAAGAAGGAAAAATCAATCTGTGTACCAAAAGCGACCAGATTGGACAGTTGTGCAATTAATTAACAGGCTTGGTCAGGTCAAATTGACAGGTATGTTTTTGAAAGGATGCGACCAGGGCAGTCCCAGACCATGTCGCCCTATCACAAAGTTATTTTGTAATTTGCTTTAAAGATAATACAAAAGCTAAGAGATGTGGTTTTTTTGTATAAATAAGTTATGAACCATATGGGAATGCATAAGTGCAATAACACACCAGCATGGATCAAAATCCAAAGATCCCATTACATCCTTTCTTATTGAAAGGGTTTCACAAGGACTTACATTGGAATGAACTTAACAAAGGGGCTGATACAGAAACAGACCTTCTATACAGAGACTTAATGTCTTCACGCATGGCCGGGTTCTCCAAGAAAATATCATCGCAATTCTCAACCGCCACCTCATCCAATTCAAACTCTCCATAATCACCATGCTCACTCCACTCAAACCACATTTTAGAGATCAGCTCCTTCTTGAATGACGTTTGGTGAACCCGCTCCTCTGGCGAACCAGCCGCCACCAACCGGTATGTGTACACCTTTTTTGTCTGTCCCGGTCGAAATGCCCTTCCGATTGCCTGACGGGTCACTGATGGGTTGAGGTGCACATCCAATATAACAACCCTTGATGCACCAACCAGAGAAATCCCCTCACCACATGCTTTGATTGAGCCAAATAACACCTTAGCATCTGGTGAGTTGTTAAACTGGTCCATGGACCACTCCCGCTCGTCAGAGCTAGTGTCTCCTGAAATGACAAAAATTTCCTTGCCTACATGCCATCCTTTAGTGTGTACTAGTAGCCTCTCAAGAAATTTAAGTGGTACAATGTACTGACTAAATGCAAGGAGCTTTTCTTGAGCTGCTACAGCTAGGTTGAGAATACCCAGAAAAAACTTGGTCTTAACCCCATCTACAACATTGATTGAGTCCACCAATGCATCTATTTTTGTGCTGATAAAAGATGCAACACGATCCTGATGTGCAATTTCTGATATCTCTGACAAGCGTGGGTGCATGTATACGGCAGTGCCAACTGCACTTCTCTTAAACTTTTCATAACTTGAGAGCTTTCGAGCGAATTCCTTTTGTTTTGGGCTTAGTTCAAGCATAATGGTAAGATCCACCAGACCTGGTAACTCATCCAAAAAGTCACCCTTGTAGTAGTGGAGCACATCCTTCGTCAGTTCCCTTAGATCTTGTATGACTCGGACCTTGCGATTGAAGGCATTGTCATTTTGTAGTGTTTGTTCGACCAATTCGTAGAAGGCACCCTCAGCAATGCTATTGGAGATGCGGCGCGAGCCTGCTATTTCCACTCGGCTCAAGACACGCTTTACGATGGCACGAGCCTTGTCAGACTGGAGGAACTTGGGTCTGACAAGGTTGAGGATGTTAAACACCTCACGCACATGGTTTTGAAAAAGCGTGCCAGAAAGTACCACCTTCCTTCTAGTTTGTATCTATAGAAAGAGGGAGGGAAAGGTAAATTAATTATTTATTCTAGTTTCTGAAAAATTTACCTCATTAGTAAATAAAACCCAGTCTTTCTCATTTTCAATGTTTGTCAGTTTCTCCATATACGAGATCCAAGCTCAAAACTAGGGTTAAGCAAATTTAAAAGTTACTAATATGCCGTATTCGTATTGACTTGTCTCATACTTCATACTTCCCATAGCTACTTTAATATATGTTCTCTAGTACCAAAATTGCCTCGCTAAATTTAAATTCAATTTGGGTTGGGAGAACAACGTCAGGTAGATTTGCAAATCATCTGATAGAGAATATTTTAACTATGCTTATTTACTGTATAGGTGTTGGTTTTAATGAGAAATGTCAGGTGCTAAACATCAAATATGATGTATCTTGGCAAAAGAAAAGGCAAACACATTTTGTGTAGCACGTATTTCTCATGCAAAATCTTGACTTTACCTTAGCTAAAGATTCTAACACATTTGTATCTTCATTTCTTGGCGTGTGGCCTTCATCAAGGATTAACAGGCTGGGTATCTTTAGCAGCCTCTCCTGACAGGCAGCTGCAACTTTGCTAGCCGCAGCGCCACAAATTATAGTTGAAAACTGCTTGTAACCCAAGAAGAGAATGCTCCTTGTTTCCTGCCATTGGTTAAGCACCTCCAGCTGCTCTGACCGTTTTTCAGCCTTCACCGAGTAGAAATCAAGCAACAGTATATCCTCCACTTGCCATCTGTCAATAGTATAAAAGAGAACAACCATTGATACAGTAAGTTCAAGAATTTCAGATTAATAGGTTGGCTCACATGGTATCAGATTAGTATGCCGTTAGTTGAAGCTATTTTATACTATGCATACATTAGCAAATAAAATATCACTGGATCTAAATTGAAATCTAAAATTTGAAACCTACATTTATGATGGATTGCACCCAAAAGTGGTCCCAAAACTTGTAAAATTATCCAAAACCTAACAGCAACTCTAAAACTTAAAAGGTAAGAATGAAACTTGCCACCCTTTTAACTCTTAAGAATAAAAAATAGTAAAACCCCAAAAACTCTAGGAAAAGTTGTAGCAAGTTATTTTTACACTGAACCCACACAGGTACTTGGATTGGATCTATCTAATAAGACAATTGACTGTTCGAACTACCTCTGTAATTCCCTCTTCCAAGTTGGCAAAATCCCTTTCGGCAAGATAACTAGTGGCCTAGCTGAGGGGTACTTTGCAAGAAAACTCTGAATAAATGCTATCAGCATAAATGTCTTCCCTGAACCAGGTGCATGAGCCAGGATGCAACCACTTGGACTTTCAGAAACCAAGTTTTTCACCAAAAAGTCAAATCCCTCCAATTGGTGCGACTTGATCAGCTTACGGTGGCGTGGATGGATTGCAATTTCAGTTACCTCAAAGTCATCTTGAGGGAATTTCAAACTCTCGAAATCTGTGTTGTCATCAGCATTGTTTCGTGACCCATGGGGCTCATAGTAATAGGATTTTCTCGTGCTCTGATATAAGAGAGATTTTTTTGTTATAAAAGAGAGGTCTTTTGTTTTAAGGAATAAAAGACTGATATAAGAGGTGAGAACCAAATACCCAAATTCAGTCCTGATCTTTACAAAAGGAGCCCAAAACAAATGAAACCAAGAATAAATGAAAAGGTGGTATGTACTGTAGGACTGGCTCAGACCTAGAGATTACAGCATCAAGTAGGACAGCCAACATGCACTGCACCTTGATAGTGTTGTCAGTTGCCACACTACCATTGAACCAACACGACTTGGTACGCTCTCAGTTTTCCAAATAATATTCATATGTACCTTTTTAAACTGGAAATCAAATATTGTCTCTATCTTCTTCTTAATAATCCCACAAATTTTGCAAACGAGCCCCAAGTCATCCCTTAGCATAAAAGAGTGTTCACATGTGTCTTCTTCATCATCATCTTCTGCCACTTTCTCCTTCTCTTCCCCTTTCTCCTGTGCCCTCTCAGCCTGCGAAAAGGAAAAAAAAAGAGTTAAAGATCCAAGTGGACTAAATCGACAAAAAAAAAAAGAACAGGAAGGTTTCATTAATAACAACAGGATGTAAAAAAATATCAGATATAGCCCTGCAAAACAAGAAACTTCATGCACAGCCTTAAAAGACGTAGGAATTATCACATTATATCCTCTAGCACTGCTCCTTCAAAAGATGACCAGATACCCTCTCCATGCAATTTTAATCTAGTTCTCAGGACAGAAGGGGAGGAAAGAAGGTAACGTTGATATTTTCAAACAAATAAGAAAAGAAGGATTGCACTGGTATATTCAACTTTTTGCTGTGTCAGATTATTTGTTGTTTTGCCAGTTATGCTGATTATACATGACTTTTTTATGTTTTTAGGTTCAAAGAGGAAAATTATCCCTATAAAATAACATAAACTGTAACAAATTACCTTGGAGTATTCCATTGCCACAGACATATCTTTCCATAAATCTTCTAGATCATCGCTGTCAGACTCCTCCATTTTCTCCTCAGGATAGGAGCTTTCAACTGGAGAGGATGTCTTAGTGGGACAGACTGCAGGTGTCCTTATCCGGGATTGAAATGGGCCTTGAAGTTGGCTTTCTGAGCAAGGAATCATTTTTCTCTTTTTGCCAATGTCAGACCGCAGTTTCCTGGTTTTCCTCTCATAAGTCACAATGCTGGGGTTTATTGGTGGTGTTGCTTCAACATTTTTCTCGACATGATTAGCAACCTAAACAAAGAATTAAAATACAATTTTCTCTGAATATACTCTCCTTGCAAGCAAAATGAAAAATAAATAAATTATATAATAACAAGAAACCTCAAGATCCTGAAGACGTGCCTCCTCAGGGTACTGTTGTAAAACAACCTTCGAGTACTGAACCTGGGGTTGCCAACCAGGCCCTTTTGGAATTAACGGGAGAGCCAAACCTGATGCAGTTGGGCTGAACGGCACGATTTGACCTCCATTCTCGTCTGTCATTGCTTTATGTAGCTGGTTGTTCATGTCAGACTGTTCTACCTCCACCCAAAAATCTGAATCTGCTTTTTGAGTAGAACCCAAAGCGTTTCCGTTTCCGTTTCCTATTCCCGTTCCATTTCCATTTCCAGTTTCATTTTCGATTTTGTTTATGTTTTCCCCAGAATCCTCATCATCTGAATCAATCACTATAACTGCTTTCGATTCCAATTTCTTTCCTGTTTCTGTTTCCCATTTTTTGTCATTTTTCTCTGGTATTGTCCTGCCATTTCTATCATAGTCCAGATCTACAACAGGGGTGCTTTTCAAACTGTTAAATTTGGAAAATGGATTCAACCTTGACATCTGTGAGACTGGGGTGGGGCTGGTCGAGGAGGTGATTGAGGAGGGGCTGTTTGGCAATTTCTGATTTAACCTAGTGAAGAAATTGGCCACTTGCTTCTTTTGGGCAATTATAGCAGCCTCGACTTCCTTTGTGATGCTTCCATATTTTGGAGGGTCATGCGGGTTGATCACATTCGGGTAAGAAATAGGGGTCGAGAAGTCTAGTAAGTGTCCCTGGTTGTGCACTCCAATGTGCACCCCATTTTTATATTCAGTAGGAGTTGTTTGATTGCTGTCTGTGCTGCCATCTGCAGCTTTTCTCTTTCTGCCTGAAATTGCATTAATAGAGGAGAAATAGTTAGCTTAATGTCCAATACAAGGATCACCATACCATACTGGCCAATATGGTATCAGTATCAGCAAGACACTTAATTTCAAGAGACCTTACACACATACAACATCAAGTGCTTTGAAAATTTATTATACAAAAGAATGCTAGTTCGCGTAAAATATAAATTCAAATGCTTTCAACTTATTAGAACTGTATAGTCAATGTTTTCCAAAGAATTCAATACAGAATTCTAAAGTATCCTAATAATTATATATATTAATTAAAATTTGAAGCCCCAATTCTTCAAATGCGGCCATTGGTGCATTGAGCCAGAGCCGATATGTTTGCCCGCTAAACCAAGTGTTCGCCCACTTCAAAGTAGAGCTACCTATTGTTGTTTGCTGGTCACTTCCCTGTCACTACAAAATTTGGAACTCAGGGAAGTTTGGACAATTAAGTTTGGAGCAATTTATAGGGACTCGTCACTCTTTTGAAGAATTTCAGCTTCATTTGCTCTGTCTTCTCCCACCAGGTGAACAAACACAGTCCTACTTCTGACTTCTTTCCTGACGACTATTGGAACTGACAGCACAGTATCTCACAAAGAACTGTAGTATGATCTAGTTTGGAGGTTGAATTAAAATGAATGCCTCATCTCAATTCAATATATAAAATCTTTTCTGAAACTCTAGCTGGTTCTGCAAGTTAACAAGACTTCACTCAAAGAAACTTGATTAAGTGCTTGTGGACAACAATGCACAACTATTGATGCCTAAGGTGTTTTCCTTTGAATCTGCTTGCCGCCTTGTCCTATGATGTAGTTATGCCATGGAGAACTGGACATTTGAATTTCCAGGAATTGGGTTGGGTTGGGTTGGACACCAACTTCTGATTCCATTCTTTGAGGACTCTTTGAGGGATAAGAAACAAAGCAATGCATAATTTTATCATTGTTGTGAAATAGCAAACATCAGAGGGTGTTTTCCAAGATACAGTTAGAAGGGGAACTATGTAAATTGGTTTTGTAAGTATATTGTGAGTATTTAATTTTAATTACAGTGGGATCTTTATACGATCATCCCAAATTTTTCCCATGAAAAAAACAGGTAAGATACTTAGTGATTTTACCCCCAAGAAATACTAGCTAATCATATAATATTTACATGCAACGATCTTAATTCACAAAGAAAAAGAAAAAGATTAACGAAGGTCGTTATTTGGTAATTAAATTATAATTGGAAAAACCCCAGAACCCACATTGGGGAAATCGCTCAGCACCCAACACAAAATACTAACAAAATCAACCGACATGCGCTTATCGGCCGATGAAACCCAACAAAAACTAAAGAAATAGCACCAAATTCGTAGTTTATTGGATAGTTTCTAAAGAAAGAGAGATCGTATTTAAGAATATGCGAGAACTGACCCATTGCAGCTCCTCGCTGCTTCGGTTACTCCGTCAATCTATTGGAATATGTTTCTTTCTTATTATGGGTTTTAAGCTTTTAGGGAGGCGCCATTAACACTTGGCTAGATATGCTTTCAGCAAAGTGCGCACGAAGGAGGCGAGACCGAGGGAGCTGCTTTCGTCAGAAGAAACCGAAAACGAGGAGAAAGCAAATGAGGATCTTGTGAAGCGAGGAGAGATGGGTTCTTTGTGCCACTTGAGAGTAGGTCCGATGGGCATCGGACTTACTCTGGTTCGATGGGTTTAATCACCGTCGATTTTTTTAAAATTCGTGCAGAACACTTTAAAATTCGTGCAGAACTGTTTCAATTTCGTGCGCACAAACTTAAACTAGATCGGACGGTCATTATGCTCGTTGAACCTAAAAGTAGGTCCGATGGGCATCGGACCTACTCCGTTCTTTGTGCATTTGCGAATTAAATCTCTCTGTTTTATTTCAAGTTTTGGTCTCTTGGATCCTCTTTAATAAGCGTGCAGATTAAATTGTCTCTTGGATAATTATTCCCGTAGAGATGGCTTAACTTCTATTTTTTTTATTTTCTATTATTGTTTTTTTTTCATGATTTAATATTGTTGTTTAAAGATCGAAAAATCATATTATAAAAAAAATACCTTCATCCACCAAATAGTTACAATTTTATTATAAAAACAAATGAGGAGGGTTCCAATACCTCATGCTCTTCATACCTCATCATACCTCATATTTTATATCTTCGTTTTCAAAGTCCAAACTGTTGATCCAAACCGCTCAACATGATATCCATACTAAAATATGTTTGGGGATGAAATTTTATAATTTTTGGAATTTTTTTACTATTTTTAAGATAGATACAAAATCACTGTTTTTGGACCGTTAAAAAAACAGTGATTTTCTACCCATCTTAAAAAATAGTAAAAAATTTCCAAAAATTATAAAATTTCATCCCCAACCATATTTTAGTATGGATATCATGTTGAACGGTTCGGATCGACAATTTAGATTTTGAAATGAAGATATAAAATATGAGGTATAATGAGGTATGAAAGGCATGAGGCATTGGAACCCTCCTCAAAACAAATTAAGTTATGTCTTAAGCCACCAAATTCCTACCAAATAAAGAATAGCTTAAGTCAAGCTATAAATTTCAGCATAAATCAAACATGATTAATTTAGACCTACTTAAGTTGAAATATCTAACTTAGACCTCCTTAGTTTTAATCGACAACCAAACACCACCTAATGCATATAACTTGTAACGAATAACCCCCATCCAATAATGATATAATAACAAGTAGAGTTTTTTTTATTGGAAAAATTGTGCATGCGAACCTCTCATACAATAATGATATAATAACGAAAGTTCATGTAATAATATCTAATAACAAGTAGAGTTCTCAAATTTTCTTATAATGAAAATCATGCAATGATGCTATGCCTATGTTTTATGGTTGCATTGAAAATTTTGTTTGTAGATTTTTATACATCAATTTCAGATCATACAAAAAAAAAAATTCGCGCAACTATGTATTATTTTGTTTATGATTTTGACATATTAACAATAATGATAAGGGTAAAAACGACCCTGAATTACGTAGGGGTTTGACTTAGATTTTACTTCATAATCTCACTTTTATGTTTAATTATTATTAGAAATCGGTTATTGTTGCTTTTTTTTAATGATTTAACACAAGAACTATGATTTGGGGCTATTTTACATCAATTGGAGCAAGAATCAGACCAATATGTATAGCAATGCACTGACAGGATGTCACTGTTACGGTCCATACCAGCCAGTACGGACCCAGCAGTCCAATACGAACCTAACTTAGAAGAATACACATTACCACCTTATTTATTATTTACCTTTAATTTTCATCAAATCCAAAGATCAAACCAACAACTCTCAAATTCTAGATTTTGTCTAGCCTTTCAAAAGATTGAGATATGATCTTTCAAGACTCTAAACGATATTGCTTGCGGATCGATACCCGATTATACTGCTCGATAGGATTATGCACTTCTAATCTGGCTCTTATAGAAAACTGGGATATAAATTTTATTAGCTAACAAAATTATTCTCATCAAACAAGTATAAAAAATGATCTCTGCATGTAACAAATGTACAAGAGATTTATTTACTTTATGAGATTGTATTCAAGGAAGTTAATATTGTGTATTAATTGTTGATTTGAAAATCAAATAAAGGGATTTAGAAATTTTTTTATAAAAAGTAGAAAAATCAGGAGATCTACATGTGATCACATGAGTGCGTGTAGCGAGTACGTATTTAAATAAATTTAGACTTCTACACATAAAAAAAATATACAAAAAATGCATAGAATAAAAAATGACTTATTATTTGATTGGAGGGCTGATATTCAATCTGAAATTTCATCTTTTAATCACAATCGTTGGCGGATTAGAGCATCTATGTGCTTAATATAAGAATGAAGATAATGTGCAATATTATTCTGATATATCAGACCTATGCATTTCTTTTAGAAGCGACTAATTGTATCCAAGTTTATGTACCCGGTTTTTATCCAAATCCAAACTGTGACGATTTTGAAAAGTGGATGTAAACATGTTGTTAAAATCCTGTAAACTCAATACATAATCCTGTAAAATGTTCACTTAATGCTGTAACAAGTAGCGACTTCTGAAAATGGTCTAGGGTTAGTTGCTAACCGCTTTGACCAGGACTACTTGTAGAAGTTTGATCGGGACCACTTCTAGAAGTTCTATAATGATTTTTTAAAATTAGCAACTAACAGGACCACTTTAAACACTGTAAACCATCTCTTTGATTCCTGTAAACCATTTCTTTGAATACTGTAAACCTGTAAAAAGAAAATTCAATTTTTTTAAAATATGCATCTAGATGCTACTTGTAATTGTTTTGAATACTGTAAACCTTATCACATAACTCTGTAAACTGAAGCTTTGAATACTGTAAACCTAAATTGTAAATTGTAATTGTGAATTTTATCTTTTTTTATGTCTTGCATCTAAAAACTACAATTTTATGTCTTGAATTATGTAAACCTTATCACATAACTCTGTAAACTAAAGCTTTGAATACTGTAAACCTAAATTATAAATTGTGAATTTTATCTTTTTTAATGTCCTGCATCTAAAAACTATAATTTTATATTTTCAATATTGTAAACCTTATCACATAATGTAAACTGAAACTTTGAATTCTGTAAACCTCACAAAATAAAATGAATATCAAAAGCAAATAAAATAATATAACAACATAAAAAAACATAAATGCTTTCCCCCCAAAATAATATTTCTTACAAATCTAAAACAAACATAATAAAATTGATATAACACTACTTATTATTGTTTCTGACCAACCATAAAAAAACATATTGTTCAACTAAACTATTTGTCACTAACCATCAACACATATTGCAAAACATTGCGCAATACAAAAATTGCATAATCTAGTGAGTCATCATCTTGCTTCAGACATCTCTCAATCTTCTAAACAAGTGAATTCCATGTTGGATTAACTGAAATAAAAATTCAATATCAAACATTAATAAAAAAATTAGTTTCTAAATTTTGTAGACCTAATACATGAATCATGTAATCCTAAGTAAAACATCATATAAACTTAATGCAAGAATCCTGTAAACCTAAAATGATCTAAAGTTTTCAAGTCCTAAAATAATAGCTAAAAGAATCCTATAGACATAATTCATGAATTGTGTAAACCAAAGTAAAGAATCTTGTACACCTAAGTAAAACATGTTGTAAACCTTAAATATCTCCATATGATGAAAATTTAAAATAACAGCTAAAAGATAAAGCAGATCAACATATAAATATGTCATCAAAGCCTTAGATATTGTAAACATCGAATATAAAGCATGCAAAATAAACAAGATCAACATGTAAATATGTCATATTAATACTGTAAATTTGTAATATAGATTCTATAAACTGATTGCTAGAACTCTGCAAACTTGTTATATCTTCTAAGAAATAATAGATAGAGTTATCTTTGAACATATCGTCTCCTCCTATCTCCTTCAGATCGTTTCTCTCTCATCTTCTCCACATCATCTCCTCCTATCTCCATATCGTCTCCTCCTATCTTCCCCAGATCGCTTTTTTCTCATCTCTATCCTCTAGATCGTCTCAAAGTGGATGTAAACATCTTCATAGAATCCTGTAAGCCTCAATAAGAAATATTGTAAACCGTTGCAGATCATCTCCTCCTATATCCAAATTGTCTCCTCCCATCTCCTTAAGATCGCCTCAAAGTGGATGTAAACATCTTCATAGAATCCTGTAAACCTCAATAAGAAATACTGTAAAATGTTGCAGATCGTCTCCTCCTATCTTCTCCAAGTAGAGAAGATAATAGGAGAAAGAGAAATTTAAAAAACAAAATAACGCTATCAAAGGAATGTTTTAAATAAGATAGTATGAGAGAGGGGCCACAAAAGTTAAAACAGTTGTGGGTAAAATCCAGGTAGAAGAGTATTGAGTAAGAAAACATTTCCTCTTTTATTTTAACTGTTGGATCATATATCCAACGTTGAGCATATATGTAATATAATTATGAATTGTATACTGTCAATATGATTGTCACAATTAAAGTGATCTAATATGGAATTAAGACATTAGACAATCTATGTATTCAATAGGATGTGGTCCATAAATGTGTAGAACAATTTTAGGCAAAGATCAAATCATTGATGGACTGATTCTGAGATTTGCAAATACAGAAAACTGCTTTCAGAAACCTGAGTGCGGACGCACTGAGCCCCAGTGCGGACGCACTCAGTACTTAGCCAATTTTTGGGACCTATAGTGCAGAAACTGGAAAAGTCCGAGCGCAGTGCGGACGCACTGAGCCCCAGTGCGGACGCACTCAGGACTTAGCCAAATTTGGAGACTGCAGTGAAGAAAATGGAAATAGTCTGAGCCCAGTGCGGACGCACTGAGCACCAGTGCGGACGCACTGAGGACTTAGCCAATTTTCTGAAGTCCAGTGTAAAAGCTGGAGAGAAAGTCCGAGGCTAATGCGGACGCACTGAGACCCAGTGCGGACGCACTCAGGACTTAACCAAAATTCGGGGCTGAAAGAAAAGCAGTTATTTGGACGCGTCTCAACCTAGTGCGGACGCACTGAGTCCCAGTGCGACCCAGTGCACCCGCACTCGCGGCGCCAGATGTGAAATACTATATAAGGAAGGGTCCCCAAGGCACAGGATAACTAACTAACTCATATTTCTGGAAAGAGGTTATTCTTAGACAGAATTTTGAGTGCCTTCTCCCTTCTTTCTCCATTAAAGAATTGAGAGGAGAGATCCATAAGGAAATTGGAGAGGATTTCTCAAGGGTGTGTCTTGTTGCTTTGGAAGACCTAATCCACAACCCAACCACAAAGGCGAGAAGGACTTCTTGCCACTAAAGACTTGTCTCGCGCTCACGGAGACGGCTTGCTCAAGACTTTGGGGTATTCCATGGCAAACGGCATGGAATCAGGTATAATTCCGCACTTAAGATTATGTTTTCGGGTATCTTTGGCATAGGACGGTCCTTAGGTTTAAGGTGGGGATTGTTTCTTCTTCCCCGGGGTGTAAGTGTTTGACCCCTAGATGAGATGTAATTGTTTGATCTCTAGATAAGGCGTAATTGTTTGGCCTTTAAGATTCCCCAACAAGTGGTATCAGAGCCTTCCTATGCCGAAGGATTAGGTCTTTAAGGATCTAGAGAGAATTAGGAATTGATGATTTTTTCGTTGATTTTTTGGTTGATTTTCTTGATCTAAAAAATTTAAGTTTGGAGAGCACAAAAGTTTTAATTGAAATCATGATTGCCTAAAAGTTAAGTTATTAATTTGGCTAGGGTTTGCTCAAAGATTTCCACTTGAAATCGCAAAATCCTAATCAAATAATGTTCGATCCTGAAAAATTTCAGTTTTTTGGGCAGTTATGAAATTAGGGTTTTGGAAAATTTATTTATTTTTAATAAATTTTCTGAAACAACAATTTACAAATTTAGAAGAAAGTTCTAAATTTGAAAGGCTATTTAAGGTGCTTCCAATCTTTTGTTAAAATCTCTCTAGATCATGTCTTAATTCAGCATAATAAATGCACTTTTACAGTTACTCAAATAAAGATACGGCCGCACGAATTTTGATGCGATCGCACGGTTTTTGATGCAGATGCACAAATACCTTTTTTAATTTGGCAGACCGCACAAAATTTTATGAAGGCCGTACAACTCTCTGAAAAGTTAGAGAATAATTTCTGAGATTAAAAATGCAGTTATTATGATGCAATTATATATATATATTTATTTAATTGCACTTTTGTTTTATGACTAAGGTATAAATTATGATTCTTTTAAAGGCATTAAAGTTATATATATCTTGAATTAAATTAATTGAGTCATTATTGTACCCTCCGGTGCCTCTTTTGACAAAATTAATTTGATTCGTTATATAAAAGGAATTAAGTGTACATTTAATTGAAGCAATCATATATCGGCCCTCCGGAAGATAGTGGTTGTTAAAATTTTATGTACAATTGAGTGATATTAAAGTAAGTTGATGATAATTGTGTTTTATACATATGTCATAATGTCGGCCCTCCGGAAGACATTTTGTCGATATGCTAATGAATCATCAATACTTTATTATTGCGACAAAGCATCATAAGAAATTAATTTGTTGCCCTCCGGTAATCAATTAATGGAAACCGATACTTTGGTAATAATGGTATTGTTTAGCCTTTATTTGAATATAATTTATAAATTCAGATTTTTTGCTAAATCGTGTTTGTTTTGTGTGTCTTTTGTTCGAATTTTTCAGCTAGCATTACTACTGGCCTAAAAGACATTCCGATGTTAAATGGTACCAATTTCAAGTATTGGCAGGAGAGTGTTATGATAACTCTCGGTGTCATGGATTTAGACTTGGCATTCAGAACTGACTGTCCCAAAATTACTGCTACCTCAACTCCTGAAGAAAAGAGAGTTGAGGAAAAGTGGGACAGATCTAATAGAGTGAGTCTAATGATTATGAAAAGGTCCATTCCAGAGGCATTTAGAGGCTCGATTTCTGATAAGATTACTAATGCTAAGGAATTTTTAGCCGAAGTTGAGACAAGGTTTGTTAAGAATGAAAAGTCTGAAATTGGTACACTCTTGACCAAACTTGTCTCAATGAAATATAAAGATAAGGGAAGTATTAGGGAGTACATCATGGAGATGTCTAATGTTGTTTCAAAACTAAGGGCACTTAAGTTGGAGATTTCTGATGATCTCTTAGTGCACTTGGCATTGATATCTCTTCCTGCACACTTTGGACAGTTTAGGGTGAGCTACAATTGTCAAAAGGACAAATGGCCACTCAATGAACTCATCTCCCATTGTGTTGAGGAAGAGGAAAGATTGAAACAACAAAAGACAGAAAGTGCCCATTTTGCTACAACTTCCAAATCTAAGCCATCGGCTAAGCGTAAGAAATCAAATCAGAATAAGGATAATAAAGATGCTGTAGTGAACACCAACAAGAAACAGGATAAGGGCAAATCAGTTGCCACAACGGATAGTGCCTGTTACTTCTGTGGTGCAGTTGGACACAAGAAGATGCATTGCCAGAATTATCATGCTTGGCGTGTTAAGAAAGGTACATCTCTTGTTATGGTTTGTACGGAAGTTAATTTATCTTCTGTATCTAGATATACTTGGTGGATAGATTCAGGTGCAACTACTCACATAAGTGTATCTTTGCAGGGCTGCCTAAATTGCCGGAAGCCAAGTGATGATGAAAGATTCATATTTGTGGGCGATGGCAATAAAGTTGAGGTGGAAGCTATTGGAACTTATAGATTATTATTAAAATCAGGATTTTATTTGAATTTGTATGAGACTTTTGTTGTACCGTCTTTTAGACGTAACTTAATTTCAATTTCTGCATTAGATAAGTATGGATTTACTTGTGCTTTTGGAAATGGAAATTTCAGTTTGTTTCATGATTCAAAACAAGTTGGTTCTGGTTTTCTTTCTGTTTATGATAATCTATATTCTTTGGATGTCAATAGTTCTTATATTGAAGCTTTGCATGTGGATACAAATAGTAAGAAAAGAAAATTAACAAATGAAAATTCAGCTTCATTATGGCACAAGCGATTAGGTCACATTTCTCAACGCAGAATTGAACGACTTGTGTCTAATGAAATTCTTGAACCCTTAAATTTTTCAGATCTTAATGATTGTATAAATTGCATAAAAGGGAAACAAACCAATTTAAGAAAATATGAAGCCAAAAGGTGTTCGGAAGTCTTGGAATTAATTCATACCGATATCTGTGGTCCGTTTCCAACGGCCACAAGAAATGGTCAACGGTATTTTATTAGTTTCATAGATGACTATTCAAGATATGGCTACATATATTTGATTAAGGAAAAGGCTCAAGCCCTTGACATGTTCAAAAATTTCAAAGCGGAAGTTGAGTTACAACTTAACAAACGCATTAAGGCCATTCGATCTGACCGTGGTGGTGAATATTACGGTAGATATGATGGATCAGGTGAACAATGTAAAGGGCCTTTTGCACATTTCATAGAAGAATGCGGCATTGTGCCTCAGTATACATTGCCCGGTTCGCCGGCAATGAATGGTGTTTCTGAGAGGCGCAATCGAACGCTTAAAGATATGGTAAGAAGTATGATGAGTCGCACTTCTTTACCAAATAATCTATGGGGTGAAGCCTTAAAGACAGCAGCATATATCCTAAATAGAGTGCCCACTAAAGCAACTAACAAAACCCCATACGAAATTTGGAATGGGCGAAAGCCTAATTTAAAACATTTGCGTGTGTGGGGATGTCCAGCTGAAGCAAAGCCTTATAGGCCGCATGAAAAGAAACTGGATGAAAGAACTGTTAGTTGTTATTTTATTGGGTATCCCGAGCGATCAAGGGGTTATAAGTTTTATAATCCTACAGAACATTCAGTTTTTGAGACGGGAAATGCAAAATTTTTTGAGGATGTTGAGTTTGCGGGGGGAGATACAATAATGGATGAATTCGAAGAGGAGTATGCAAATATTCCCACAGGTGTTGAGAGTTTTGTGGATATTGAACCCATTTTAACTCAAAATACAATTGTCGAAAATCAAACCATTATTGAGGACCAAACTCAACAAGATGAAACAGTACAAAGTGAAATTCCAGAAATTCTGGAGAATGCTGTTGTTGGCCAGATTGTTGTTGACAACAATGCTGGAAACCCTCAAGAAAATTCAGAAGTGCCAATAAGAAGATCCACTAGAGAGAAAAGGTCTGCAATATCTTCGGATTATGTAGTTTACCTTCAAGAGCATGAGTTTGATGTTGGCATGTTAGAAAATGACCCCATAAATTTTCAACAAGCCATGCAAGACTCTAATTCTAGTAAGTGGATCGATGCCATGAATGAGGAAATAAAATCTATGGCTGACAATGACGTTTGGGAAATTGTCCCATTACCTAAAGGAGCGAGACCCATTGGTTCAAAATGGATATTTAAGACCAAGAGGGATTCGAAAGGTAATGTGGAGAAATATAAAGCGCGTCTTGTCGCTAAGGGTTTTACACAAAAAGAAGGCATCGATTATAAAGAGACTTTCTCTCCGGTTTCATTGAAAGACTCTTTAAGGATTATATTGGCATTAGTTGCACATTTCGATTTAGAGCTTCATCAGATGGATGTTAAGACTGCGTTTCTCAATGGTGACATTGAGGAAACAATCTATATGGTGCAACCAGAAAACTATGTGTCGGGAGATGCAAAGTCTATGGTGTGCAAACTTAAGAAATCCATCTATGGGCTAAAACAAGCGTCTCGTCAGTGGTACTACAAATTCCACAATGTGATTATCTCATTTGGTTTTGAGTCAAATCTTGTGGATGAGTGTATATACCTCAAGTTCTGTGGGAGTAAGTTTGTGTTTCTGGTTTTATATGTAGATGACATATTGCTTGCCAGCAATGATATAAATATGTTGCATGAGACTAAGAAATTTCTGATGAAGAATTTTGAGATGAAAGATCTTGGTGATGCATCATTTGTCCTAGGGATTGAAATACTGAGGAATAGAACCCAAGGTATGTTAGGATTATCCCAAAGGAATTATATCGAAAAGGTCCTGAAAAGGTATGGCATGCAAGATAGTAAACCAGGAAATACCCCTGTGGCAAAAGGAGACAAATTTAGTCTCAGCCAATGCCCAAAGAATCCTTTAGAAAAGGAAGTAATGCAAAAGTATCCATATGCCTCAGTTATTGGGAGCATCATGTATGCGCAAGTGTGTACGCGTCCGGATATTGCGTTCATCACTGGCATGTTGGGCCGATACTTATCAAATCCAGGTCTAGATCATTGGAAAGCAGCCAAACGGGTCTTGAGGTACCTGAAGCGAACAAAAGATCACATGCTCACGTATCGGAGATCGGACAAGCTAGAGGTCATTGGGTATACCGACTCTGATTTTGGAGGATGTCAAGATAGCATGAAATCTACATCCGGCTACATTTTCATGTTAGCTGGAGGGGCTATTTCATGGAAGAGTGCTAAACAGTCACTTATAGCATCTTCCACAATGGCCGCAGAATTTGTTGCATGTCATGAGGCATCGAATCATGGTGTATGGCTACGCAATTTTGTCACTAGGCTGCGTATAGTGGAGTCTATTGAGAGGCCACTAAAATTGTATTGTGATAATAATTCAGCCGTACTTTACGCAAATAACAACCGAAGTTCGTCAAAGTCCAAGTACATTGACATCAAGTTCTTGGTTGTAAAAGAGAGAGTGCAGAATGGTCAGTTATCCATAGAACATATAGGGACAGACTCCATGTTAGCGGATCCACTTACTAAAGGATTACCACCCAATAAGTTTGAAGAGCATGTTGCTCATATGGGTGTAATTTCTATTAGGGAAATTCAGTTTTAGTGGGAGTCTGTTGGTTGTTTATTTTAATGTTCTATTTACTTATTGTAATTTTGGATTTGAAACTTGTAACTGAAAACAAGTTATTTATGTTATATGCATGGTATTGCAAAAGGATTGTTGTATGCATTCTATCTCTAATTTCTTGTTTTGACCTTACAATTGAGTATGTGATTTGCGAATTGTTTAATTGAATTTTGCATTTTACAACAAGTTTATGAAATTTAGTTTCAAGTTTTAAGAAGGAGACCCAGTTAGAAATTGACACAGTAAATCACAATTGCGTGTAATTTCTATGCTACACATCCACATCATGATTCATGTCATTTGGTTATGTTGGTACTGAGATTATTGATGGTCTAGTCATGACTAATATAAATGTGACGAAAGCCGCTTTAGTCCTTTGCTAATGTAATTGATGGACGGAATTGGTTTGGGAATATATAAAGATGACAGAAAAGTATGTGCGCACATAAGGTTAACAATACATAATTAAAAGGGTATGACATATTGCTCAAGTGGGAGATTGTTGGATCATATATCCAACGTTGAGCATATATGTAATATAATTATGAATTGTATACTGTCAATATGATTGTCACAATTAAAGTGATCTAATATGGAATTAAGACATTAGACAATCTATGTATTCAATAGGATGTGGTCCATAAATGTGTAGAACAATTTTAGGCAAAAATCAAATCATTGATGGACTGATTCTGAGATTTGCAAATACAGAAACAGTCCATCAATGATTTGATTTTTGCCTAAAATTGTTCTACACATTTATGGACCACATCCTATTGAATACATAGATTGTCTAATGTCTTAATTCCATATTAGATCACTTTAATTGTGACAATCATATTGACAGTATACAATTCATAATTATATTACATATATGCTCAACGTTGGATATACCAACAATTTGATGTCAGTTCCTTTCAACGCAATTAATTTTTTTTTTTTTTTACGAAGTATTAGAATAAATTTGATGTGAAAGAGTTCCACATAGTCTATTATGTAAAATTGGAACTTTTATGATGGAAATGCAATAATATTGTGTAAAATAATTCAACGTAGATTCACAATATGTCATCAAATCATAAAAATTAGATCCTAGTGGTGAATGTCATTAAAAAATATCACTAAATATGCTTAGATTTGTTATTCATTTCGATTGTTTTTCACATATATAAGATCGACACTGCTATATATGGTTGTTATCTGAACTGGTACAACGTATGGTACCAGTCTTATATAGACTTTTTGGAGATATGCTGATGGGTGGCCGATGATGGTTGGGAGCAACACTCTTGAACCTTTTTTCTAGCTGTTAACTAACCAATATTGTACCAATATGCAGGGCCAATACATACTGTCAACATACAGTTAATTAGAGAGAGGCTGATGAGACAATTAGAATGGGTGAGGCCTTATACTCATCTGGGGGCTACTTCTGTGTTTTGCTTAGAGGGTTAAGTAAGTTTAGGTTAATGGTTCCCTTTGTAATGAGATTGGTCTGGCTACTTTTTCTAAAACAAACAAACATATTGTAGAAATAATAATTAGTCACATTAACTCAAATTTCAAAGCCGTGTATAATTTAGGACCTTCTTAACCCAAAGAAAGAACCGAAAAATAAATTAAAAAGGATAAGTGTGAAAGGTTGTTGTGTAACTGTAATTTAGATAAAAAAAATCAGAATGTACTCAATTGATCTATATTTCATTTTCGAATTTTTTTTATAAAACGTAATTAAAATAATTAATTTTAAAAAAACAACTTGTACTTAAGTTTTTACAAAAATTGTAAAACCGAATTGCCATTTCGATTTGAAGGTTTTTTTTTTTTGCTAAACCGATTTGGCAATTCGATTTATACTTTTTTCACAATTCCCCACATCAAACTATGTGGCATTGCGTATAACTCTCCCTAAACCGAATTGCCAATTCGGTTAGGGGCTTTTTTAGCTTAAAACCGAAATGCCATTTTTGTTTAGGTTTTTTTTTTTTTTCTAGACACTAAGAAGAGCAAAATAAAGAAATCTAACACTGAAAATTGAATTTTTTTGTTTAAATTATTTGTTTAGATTACTTCCTTTGATTTATAATTAGCAACAAAAATATACACTAAATTACTTGAAATTATGTTGAATTACACTGTATTACAATAAATTATGTTGAATTACACTAAATTACGCTAAATTACAATAACTCTGCTAATTACGCTAAACTACGCAAAATTACACTAAAGTAGACTGATTTTGTGTCATCTTTCATGAATCATAAAAAATAGTAAAAAAATTTCAAAAATAGTAAAAATTGGTATTCTATAAGTTCATTATGTAACTAATTTACTGAGCTACTTAGATTGAATAATATAAATGAAAATCCTAATCGGAAACTTCAACTGAAGTTTTGAGGCTCTTCCCTTAGTTTTTTGGCGATTATGAATTTCAGAAAGTAATGTAGTGGTCACGGACGCATGTGTATTTTCACAAGCTTTTCGAAAAGTGGTAATTTGCTGAAATCGGACACTCGAGCGCCGTTTTATGACCGTTTGAAGTTTCCCGTCGTTTTTCGCCTTTTCAGTGAAGATATCGTCCCTATTCATATGTAATTTAGCGTAATTTACCGTATTTTAGCATAATGTAATGTAATTTAGTGTAATTTAACTTAATATAGTGTAATTCAATTTTAGTATAAATATGCTAATTATATATCAAAATAAGTAATCTATCAAATAATTTAAACAAAAAATTTAAATTTTCCGTGTTAAATTTCTTTATTTTGCTCTTATTAGTGTCTAAAAAAAAATCTAAACCGAAATGCCAATTCGGTTTAGGCTAAAAAAGCCCCTAAACTGAATTGGCAATTTGGTTTGCTCACTTTTCGGATTTTTTATGGCGGGGTAGCGGAAACGCTGTGAAAAAAGCCTAAACCGAATTGGCAATTCGGTTTAGAGAAAAGAAAAACGCCTAAACCGAATTGTCATTTTGGTTTTGATAATTTTTGTAAAAAAAAAACAGTAATTATGTTGTTTCTTTAAAATTAATTATTTTAATTACGTTTTTAAAAAAAAATCCTTCATTTTCTGGCACTTGGTATCAGCAAAGTGACATGCGGAGGAGAGGAATTGAACCAGAGGGCGGATAGTGTAGAGACGCAAAGTCGAACCAGAGGGGCAGAGAGTGACGTGCACAGTAGAGCTAGGAGGCAGAGAAGATGCTTCAACGAATAAACTCACAAAAAAAAGAAAGTGTTTTGGAGGAGACGAAGAGATCAGAAAAAGAATTTGAGTAAATTGAGGGGAGGAAATAATTTTACTCGGGGTGGGTCCCAGAGGGGCATTTTGACAAAAAAACTTAGAGAGAAGGTATTTTGTCCGAATTTTTTTGAAAGAGGGTCATTTTATAAAATTTCCCTTTTTTTTTCTACAACACACCCGACTAGGTAGATCCTGTATTACATAGTACTGGAACGCATTACTTCCCCAGACTTCTAAACTCCGCACGCAAGAAGCGTGAATCAATCAGTGTTGTAAATAACGATATGTGATCGTCGGACGGACGGAGTACCGCCAAGCGATTTATCGGTATGCAGCCAATTAATCAGAATTATGTGGATAATTTAACGTTTTTATTAAATTTATGTATATATATATCATAAATTATTAAAAATAATTTATTGAACTCATTAAACTTATCAAATAAACTTAATTTAATTTAGTTTTATATTATAACATGACACTACGCTTATTTCTTTTTAACACATAAGCATTTTACACACATTTATTTAATGAAAAAATAAATTTGAGAATTAAGCTTTTTCAAATACAAATAACATATTATTTGAAAGAAATGAAACATTCCAACATAAAATCACTAAATTTAGTTTATGATAACAACTTAATTTCATAAATGAACACGTCGTACTAATTGAAAAAATTACATCAGTAAAAAATATATGGAATATAAATAATAGAAGAATTAATCAATTTCAAAGTAAGTGAGAACAAAAAAACATATATAAAAAATATTGGATATATATATCCAAGAACAAATAAAACTACAATACATAATTTATAAATCTTATTATTACACACTATAACAGAAAAAGAAGCAATGTGAAAATAACATTCACTGAAATAAACGGAAATAAACGGAAATAAACAGAAATAAACGGACGATTAAACGGTAAAACGACCGATTAATCAGAAAAAACCGCAGATTAATCAGAAAAAACGGCCGATTAATCATTTTCATCTGCAAACAGGCATCCGTTAAGTGTATTTGTAACGGTTTGACTGCCGTTAACGATTAAACGGCCGTTTAATTGGCCGTTAAGACCGTTTTTTACAACACTGGAATCAATCAATACACAATACCTCAAACTTTATCTTCTTTCTCTGGAAACTATTTATTTATACTAATTAATTTGAAAATCAATAAATTATGCATGATGTATCACGTGTAAATTAGATTGGTTTTAATAATTTGAATTCCTCGTTTGAGCCTATTCTACAAGTTTATTAGTTAACTCATCAAGTCCCTTAATAATAATAATTTTATTTCAACTAATTTATATGATTAGTTATGACATAATATTTCAAAAGTGAATAATGTGTATAACTATAAAAAACTCAAATTATTTAGTATACTAGAAAAAATTGTCAGATCCTTAACCAATTTAGGATACACATTAATTGTACTAGATCTATATGCAGATCCAATAAGCTATTGAATATAACTTTTGATACATATGCGGATTCATTTATGCCGATTCTGATCGAATTATTGGATTTAGAAATATTAATGGACAGCTCTAATCCTAGGTATATAAAGTGTTAGACTACTTAGCCACTATGTTTATGCTAACATTTATATAACAATATATTCACAAAGTCGTATTGATTGATATGCCTGAACAGCACAAAAGAAGAAAAAAAAATGTAAAGAAATAAAGGTACTGAAAACATGGTTAGAACGGAAAAAAAAAAAACTTTACGGAATTTAAACCAATTTGATTATTTTGGTTCTTCATAATTTAATACCAACTTACTCCAGAAATCAAAACAATGTCGACAACATTCCTTTTTATTCAATATAAATCTTGAAAACTCACACAATCTCAGAAATCAAGTAAAATACAATTTCAACATGCTATAAGATACAATAAATATAGCCATCCATCATCTTCAATTAGCAAATGTACATCATCAATTCACCACTGGCACCAATTCCTATTACAGATAAACCTTAATGAGATTGAGATAATAAAATCACAAAAAGATTAAGGCATTGTTAATAACAGATCGAAATAATCTACCAAGGTACTAAGGTAGTTTGGTCGATCAATAGTATAACGAACCTAGAAATCACCTGCCAAGTCTGATTAGAGTTTATTTTTTTTTATGGTTGGCATAAATAAATACCAACAAATATATTGCTACAAAAAGTTTATATACAAAGTCTAATCTAACTGTACAAGTTTTCAATATAATACAAGTAATTAAGAAAAAGATCCTCTTTCTTTTCCCAAAGAACTCATTCAGAGGATAACCTCTATAGCTGTATTATTGATCAGTCTGATTAGAGCTTACCCGGGTCAATTTCCAATTCGTCTCTCGGTCCTTGCACGGTTGCATTCCAAACTCTCTTTTTTCATCCATGATTTTTCTATACTGTTTCACATGCTGTATAGCGCCGTGATTTTTATTTTTACCCCAAAAAAAAAATATTTTAATATAAATAACCAGATTTTTAAAATATTTTTATTTTTACCCAAACCGCTAGGATTCCTAGCGTTCCGAATTAAGAATTCGGAACGCTAGGAATCCTAGCGTTCGGAAATTTTAATTCGGACCTAACCCGCACCCGTGACTTTCTTTCTCCTTCTCTGTGTCTCTTCTCCGCCAAAAACAAAACGAAAAAAAGAAAAGAAAGGAGGCTCCGCCAGAGAGAAGGAAAAAAGGAAAAAAGGGAAAAAGAAGAGAAGGCTGCCGCAGCCTCCGCCCCTCCGCCTCTCCGCCAGATCCGTGTCGCCTCTCCGCCAGAAAAAAGGAAAAAAGAAGAGAAGGCTGCGCGCCTCCGCCCCTCCGCCTCGCCGCCACTCCGCCTAGCCGTCCCTCCGCCTAGCCGTCCCTCCGCCTCTTCACCTCCGGTCGTCGATTCATTGTAAATTTCTCAATTTGTACTTAAATTTTCGCGCAGGGGCATTTTTATTGGGCTTTGAGATTCGTGCCAAGTTAAAAAAACGGTCCAGATCTAGTAATTCTAAAAGATTTCTTATTACATTACCGGGGAGGATCTGAATTCATCTATATGAGTCATGGAAATTAAATCTGCTGTTATTCTGAATTCATCTATAAGGGGAGGATCTGAATTCATCTATAAGATTGGATTAATTTAGATTGGTCTGTGTAATTTAGATTGGAAATTAAATCTATAAGATTGGAAATTAAATCTGTAATTTAGATTGGTCTGTGTGATTCATCTATAAGATTGGAAATTAAATCTGCTGTTTTCTGTGTAATTTAGATTGGTCTAATTTAGATTGGATTATATTGTAATTTAGATTGGATTATTAGTTTAGATTGGTCTAATTTAAATTGGGGGAATTTTTGTGTACTGCCTACGGGCTTGAAACATGCAAAAAAAAAAAAAAATTTAGATTGTAATTTAGATTGGATTTAGATTGGATTATTAGTTTATTTTCCTATTGTAATTTAGATTGTAATTTAGATTGGATTTTCTGTGTATATGCCTGCCAAATATATATTGATCTAATTTAGATTGGATTATTAGTTTATTTTGCTATATTGTAATTGCATTTATTATTTTGTTTGTTTGCTTGTGTTTAATTATTAATTTATGTGGCATGCAAATTTAAGTTATATTAAGTTATTTTTGTTTTCATGCAATTTACATGTCAATTGGGATTAATTCGTTTATGTGTTCACTTATGTTTTATAAATATTTTAGATTAATTCATTCTTGTTATATTAATTTATGTATAAAGGATTCTTTACATATTAGTGATTCAAAGAAGTTAGAATTGCATATTAATTTGCTTAGTTAAAATAAAGTTAGAATTGTATATTCTCTTAATGAAACGGACTGGATTCAAAATAGAAAACATGCAAATAATTATATTTTTAAAGTCTAAACTTAGGAAACACATAAATTAAAATAAAGCTCAATTTTGTCTTAGTTAAAATTTAATCTATTAGTGTTATCATTCCTCATCATCCCCGTATCATTACCTACAAATAACTATAATGGTCACGTACGGTTTTTTTTTTTAATTTTAATTCTTTCTAGACACAAAATTATATGCGTACATTAGATTTAGATTAATTGAATTAGTTTATTGTTAATTAGATGCCAAGAGAAGTAATTGACATTGTTGAATAACAAAATTTGAATACATTTTCTATAATTACTTTCAATTGGTGCGTCTTCACTAAACACGAGAATAAATAATTAAAATATTTACAAATATATATGTTGTTCATAATCTTCATAATTCACAAATATAATATATTTTATTAGTTGATTAGAGTAGCAAAAGAAACAATAATTGATAAAACTCAAAATTTATTTACTTAAATATTAAATTCGATCAAGTTGCTTTCATGTTATTTATTTTTTTTTGAATAATATTGATTTGATTCTATTTGAAAGAAATGGAGAATTTGAGAAGATATTGGAGGCTTTCCTTTATTAGAATAATAGGGATATTTAATAGTAAGGTTGTACTTTGGATTTTTAATCGGTAAAATTGGATATATTTATTATTTCATTAAAAATCAATTAATATAGATTTATTAATTCAAGAATTGATTTTCCTTTAAAATGAAATATACTCGCAACAATTTGTATCATCTATATGTATCATCAAATTTGTGTGATTAAACAAATTATACTCGCAACAAATAAATGAGTTATTTTTGCTGGTTGTATATTTGAAAGTTTATTTTGCATTAATTTGTATGAAATGAAATTAGTTTGCATTAACTGATTTCATACATTTCTAATGGAAACCTTATCTTTAAAAAAAAAAAAAAATTATAAAAATATTAGCGTATTTTTGCATATTAGCGTATTAACGTATTTTAGCATCAACTCCATAGTCATCTTTTTGCATATTAGCGTATTTTAGCATATTTTTACCGTAATTAGCATATTTTAGCCAATTGTAGCATGTTTAACCTTTTTTTTAACGCAGGATGGCTAGGGGACGGCCTAGGAGACCACCCGCAGCCGACCCGGTTGATGAGCCCATTCCCACTAACAGCAAGGATCATTTCAGTCCTTTATTATGGATGCCTCACGGTGAGCACCGAGTCTCAGATGCATCTAAAGAGGTACTTGATTACTTTTTTTTTTTTTAAAGTTTGGATTTTGTTGAATTTTTGTATTTTTAGGTTTTCATGTTGTTCACTTTTTTAAACGCAGAGTGAGGCAATTATAAATGCCAGGGGTCGGTATCCGGACATGCAGTACTTCCCGATGATGGAGGCGTATCTGCAAAATTTGGGGGTGCAGCATTTGGTCGATATTCTACAGTCGGAGGCTAAGTCCATCAACGCGTCCCTGATTGCAGGACTAGTGGAGCGATGGCGCCCCGAGACGCACACGTTCCACTTACCTTTTGGAGAGATGACAGTGACTCTCCAGGACGTTAGTGCTCGATGGGGTTTGCCTATCCAGGGCGTGCCCGTTGGTGGCATATCTGACCCCACAGATCCAGATGACACGACGATTAATTACATGCTCGCTGAGTTGTTGGGAGCGGAGCCAGATATACGCAGCAACAGGGGGAAGTCCAAGTACTGTCTGGACAAGGCGAAGCTGCGAGCTATGTTTGCGAGAGGTATAGGTAGCGATTCTACTCCGATCGAGATTCAGAGGTACTCATACAAACTATTTGTATTACATTTATTTTGTACTCTGTTTCATGCGGAAAAATGAGTTGCTCTATAATTTTGATATTACAGATACACACGGGGATTCGTGATGGACCTATTTGGTTCTGTCATGTTTGCTGATGCTAGTGGTAATACCATCCCGATGATGTATCTACAGCTGCTGCGAGACCTTCAGCCGTCGAGCGGCAGGTACAACTGGGGTGGGGCTATGTTTAGTTTGGTAGAGTGTAGTGTAGTTTAGTTTGGTAGTTTTAGTTTAGTTGTGCTATGTTATATTTTATTATGTTTTACTTTAGTTTTGTAGTTTGTTCTTTTAGTGTAGTGTAGTTTCTATTTCGTTTTATTATGTTGTATTTTTTTAGTGTAGTTTATTTTAGTTTCGTTATGTTTCATACAACAAAAAGAAATAACATCCAAAAATGATCATACAACATCCAGAAATAACATCCAAAATATAAAATACAAACTTAATATCTGCTTCAAACGATCATACAACATACTATTTCGTCTTACCGGTCTTGAACGTACATGGAACAAAATCATCGTCCGAGGTTGACGATGACGGCTCGGTAACAACAGACGACGTGCTAGCCTTAGTCTTAGCCTTACTCTTCGTCTTAGGCGTCTGTACATCATCTTTTTTTTTTCCCAATCCATAGCCGTAGGGGTTTTCTACAAAATCATCATCAGATATGTCATTTCGTTTAAAATCATCAGCAGATCCTTGCACACATTTCCTAGACCAAATTGGACAGTCCTTTCTCTTCCTTCCGCAGCCCCAATTGCATTTCTTTTCCTCGCCCTTTCCTCGATTGTTACTGTCCATCCTCCTCGTCTACAAAGTAAAATACATACAAATAAAGTTCATACAAATAAAGTTCATACAAACCTCAAAGTAATAAAATAAATCCCCAACTGCAACATAATAAAATACATACAAATAAAGTTCATACAAACCTCAAAGTAAAAATTCTTCACAAAATAAAGTTAATTCCTACGACTCCTTCTAAAAGGAAGGCCCCTGAGCCAACCAGTTCCCCATGATGATGTGCCCCTTCTATCTTGTTGCACTGTTTCGTCTTGCCGGTTAGCTGTACCGGACGGTCCTGCTTGTGCTTCGTTAGCTGTACCAGATGTGCTCGTCCTTCCTATTTGAGATGTACTCCTTCTAGCGGGTTGCACTCCTTCTTCTCGCTGGTGTGCTGTATCGGATGGCCTTGCGCCAGATGTGCTCCTCCTACCTGCTTGAGTTGTGCTCCTTCTTCGCTGGGTAGTACCTGAAGGCCCTTGCATTCCAACCGCCTCCGTTCCTGCCAGTACTTCTCCCATTGCCTCCCTAAACATCATATTTGCATTTTCACGGTCTGCTGTACGGCTTCTGGCTGTGGTTCGCCGCGACCCTTGCGATCCACTCGCCTCTGCCATAACTCGCTCATTCTCTGCTACATTTGCTGCGTTATGAGCCTCTGCAGCCCAAATATGTTAGTTAGTAAGCTATTCAACATTGGAACCGAAAATAATTATGAATGAATGTGACATACCTCGCCTCTGCCTGTCAGAAGTGTAACGGCGAGGACGGTGCCCCCGTCGCCTACCTTGCATTTCATCCATGGTCATATCTTGACGGATGTGTTTTCTCCTACCACGCCGTATCCAATCTTTGTTTGGCTCAATTTTAGGGGTAGTGGTTGTAGGCCAATCTTCAGGATTGCCATAAGGAACAAACAGTGTATTCCAAGTACTCAGAAGGTAGTCCACCCTATACCAGTGGGCAACAAATAGGTTGGGTGACCAGTTTCTATTACGACAAACCGCTAACACATGAGCGCACGGAATCCCAGTTAATTGGATACCTCTGCATGTACATTCCACTTTTCTCTCTGGCCCGACTGTCACGATATACTGGAACCTTCTATGAATAATTGACATAGATCCATCCTGCATTTGGACCACTGGAACATATTCATTTGGGCCCGTGACTTGGTAATTACCTTCGCCGTGCGAGTATGGGATGACATTCATTTTTGTAGCTTTCTCCCACTGTTTGGCGAGCTTAACATGTACCCGTCTGGAAAAAGGCTGTTCTGCATTGCTTTGCTCCGTCGCTGCCTCTCGCCGTTGAACAAACCACCTGTTGCACTTGGCGAATGTCTCCTCTACAAGTGCAGCCACGGGCAACATTCAGCTATCCTTGAAGACAGCGTTCAGGGACTCAGAGCCGTTTATTGTCATGATACCAAATCGGTACCCTCCATCACAGGTCTGGAAATTTTTTTCAAAATTTGACGGCTCCATGACATCATCAGGACGTACTTTGCCCACTCTCCTCAGAAAAGCATTACACGTCGGATTTTGCTGCAATAGAACAAAGCAAAATTAGACAAAATGCATCTAAAAGAAACAAAAATGATATAAATTAGACAATATTAGACATACCGAGCAAAAATCTTCGAACATCTCTTTCAGCCTTCTTGGCTTCTTCTTCCTGGCTCCTTGTTTGAACCTAGTTCCGTACCATTTGTCCTTCCCACACGCCTGGACCAGGTTATCTGCAACATGTTGGATACAATACCTGTGCACAAAATTATCCCTATCCCATCCGTATTCAGGTTTCAATGCAACTTTGATACCCTTGTGTTGGTCCGATATAACACATACGAATCTATTCACACCAATCACATTAATCCTAAGCCAGTGTAAGAAAAAACCCCAGTTCTCTTCATTCTCCGTATGTACAATTGCAAATGCTAGAGGCAGCAATTGGTTATCGGCATCATAGGCGCAAGCCATCAAAAGTCTGCCCTCATACCGCCCAGAAAGGAAGGCTGCATCTATACTGATTACCGGCCTTAAGTAATCAAATGCGGTAATGCATGGTCCGTAAGCCCATGCCACGGCCCTGAATTGCTGAACACCTTCTTTGACCAGTCCTGTATTTTTATCGATGCTCGGACTTGTCAGAAATTGGTATTTTGAGCAGGGATTCGTGTAACATATCCCGTTTAGCAATAGTTTCATAAAATTGTACGACTCTTCCCAACTCCCAAATTGCCGGGCAACTGCAAGCTCACGACCTCTCCAAAGTTTGTTGTACTTCGGGTTTATACTGCTAAACCTAACCCTCACGCAGTGTGCCACACTCCGGATGCTCATAGTGGGGTCTTCCTTAATGTCGCTCTCGATGAGGTCTGCGATAATTGATGCCGTGAGTTGTGCATGGTCTGACCTTTCAAACTCAGATTCGCATGTGTGAGGCGTGTCTTGCTCAGTTATCATCCATGTATCTCCGGCATTTGTTGCTCTTGCCTTCAGTTTGAAACGACAACCCGTAGTGCTGCATCTAATTTCCAGCCGGGATGTGTCACTTCTCTTCGTATACGTCTCCTTGTTCTTGTCAACATGGTACTCTCTGATCTTTTTCGTCAGTTGCTTTTTACTTACGAAGTATTGGCCTTTTGCGAGCTCACTCCTGTACTCAACCCAACGACCATAGTAAGAAATATCTGCTTCTCGGAAAGCAGATGTGTCATTGAAGTTTACAAAAGGGTGAGTCTCAGAGCAGCCACCCAACGGCATATTCTCTCTATTCTGCCTCACAGTGGGCTGTGTGTATTCTTCTTCTTCATCTTCTTCATCTTCTTCATCTCCTTCATCATTAATGTCACATTCTTCTTCCCCCAATTCATCCCCAGTTTGCAGATTCTCCTCCGGTATCTCGTTTATAAATTCAAATTCCGACTCGTTTGGATCTTCCTGTACCGGTGGCGGTCTGGGGTGAGGATTTGGTTCAGGCCCAGGTAAGGATGAAGGACCGTCATACATGGATATAGGTGGGATAAAGGCTGGAGATTGGGGTGAATTATTGTATATTTCTTGTTCCGGTTCTGCTACAGGCATTACGATAAAAGGAGTGTGTCATTATCTTCTTGATAATGTTGGGCAGCCGAATTTTGGCCTGAACTTCCGGCCCCTGACTCTTCGCGAATTCTGCGTGCAAAAACTTCCAATAATGATTCGCCAGACCTCAAAACCTGCGCTATTAGACCTCTCAATGCCCCGTTATCTCCCAGTGTGATTTTGACATACTTTCCTGCGTGGACCATTCGGGCCTGAATTTGTAATTGGCAACGATTCCTATTGTAGCCGCTCGCTTCATAAATAAGCGATTGCAACTGCTCAAATGAGAAATTTTCATCAACCCAATACGTATTTGCTGCAGGCTTAAAGTAACGTACTCCATACTGGTCAGTTATGAACTTTCCTCCAAAATGTATTGAAATTGCAATAGACATGGCCAATAAACTACATTCATAAATAACAAATATTTGGTCAGTTTACTGATTTCAATTGTGAATAGTCGTATATGAACAGTAGTGAACAGTAAATACGTATGTGAACAGTAAATGTGAACAGTAAATACGTATGTGAACAGTAAATACGTATGTGAACAGTAAATACGTATGTGAACAGTATTGTACAGTAAATACGTATGTATTAACAGTAAATACGTATGTGAACAGTATTGTACAGCATGTGAACAGTAAATACGTATGTGAACAGTATTGTACAGTAAATACGTATGTATTAACAGTAAATACGTATGTAATTAACAGTAAATACGTATGTAAAAAAAATTACCTGACGACTTCTCCGTCTCCTCCTCCTCCTCTTCCTTCAGCTCCCCTCCCTTCCTCTCCCTCTTCCTCTTCCTTCCTCTCCCTCTTCCTTCATCTCCAAGCTCTTCCTTCTTCTCACTCTTTTTTTTTCACTTCTTCTCTCTCCACGCAGCAGTTATATAAGTTTTCAAAAAAAAAACAGAGATTCGGAACGCTAGAATTCCTAGCGTTCCGAATTAAAAATTCAGAACGCTAGATTTTCTAGCGTTCTGAATTAAAAATTCTGAACGCTAGGAATATCAGCGTTCCGAATTAAGAATTCGGAATGCTAGGAATCCTAGCGGTCCGAATTTTTAATTCGGAACGCTAGGAAAAAATTCGGACCGCTAGGATTCCTAGCGGTTTGGGTAAAAATAAAAATATTTTAAAAACCTGGTTATTTTTATTAAAATATATTTTTTTTGGGTAAAAATAAAAATCACGGTGTATAGCGGGTCCGGATCCTCTAAAGTAATTCAATTTTGGGTTTTCGATCGAGACCGTCCGATTCGAATCTGTTGCTCAGAATGGTCTCGAAATTCAAATCTATAGTCGGGATGTGTGCGCTCCACTTCGGAATGGATGATCTCGTATTCGAATCGGACGGTTCCAATCTAAAACCCAAACATTGCGTTACTTCACTGGATCTCGATTCCTGTATAGCTAGGCTAGCTATTGACAAACAATGTTGATGGCTATAAAGTAGCTTTTCTTCTTGTGGAGGCTCCTTGCGGAGCTCTATTTAATGGAGTCCGTGTTCCCTCGTGTACCTGAGGTGCAATTTAAAAAATGGATGGTTCAGATTACGTTGTGTTTAACTCAATTTGGTGCTTATTGAGACTGTAGGAGTCTGCTTTGAGATTTGTGTCAAGTTAAAAGAACGGTTCGGATTTATCACTTGCACCTCAAGTACCTGGGGTAATACCGATTATGTTGAATGTCATTTCTTCCTCATTTTTTTTTCAAAAATAACATACATTAACATGGAACGATTATTACTTTTTTTTTTATCGACATCAATAGGAGGCGTTATGGTGGACTGTGAGAAAACCATAGAAGCTATCAAGACAATGGTGGAGCCACATTGAACCCGTGAGAGATAGTTTGTCTACCTCTGAGGTTTCAAAACCGAGTATATATTTATGTATAATCGGATTTTTGTTTATCTTTGGAGAAAATTTTGTCTACTTCTTGGATAACTCACAATTTGAATTGTTTAATTTACGACAGACTGCTAGTCTTACCAGTAATTTTTTTTCCTACTCTTGATAAAAATCTTGAGGTATTTATTCAAGCAAATTACCAATTCCTCCTTAAAAGTGTGAGAGGTGGTCCGATGGACATCTAACCAACTTTGATTCAATGAACCGCCTCGACTCTCTCTATAAGATGCAATCCACAATCTTTAGCTTGAATTAAAAACACAGTTTTCTTTGAATTATGATCTTCCACTAAATGACATGAAAACTCAGCTTCTTTTATTTATTTTCTAAAATACAAGCCAAGACTGGAAAATCACTTTATAAGCTTATCCATCATATGCTCCAAAGGCCCAGATTCAACAACGTGAGGAACGTGCCTACGGCTTTAATAAATAAAAAACAACAACAACTAAAAAACAACGTGAGGAACTTTTTAGTTGATCTAAGGTCCCAGTTCCCGTTCGGCCATCTCAATTTCATCAATCAGCCTCAGGATTCACTGTGACGAGTATAGACATGGTAATTATGAAACGATCCTTTCAGAGATTCCGAGACCATCCTTCTAGACTACTATTCAGTGTTTTAAAATGCAGTCTATGCGGCTGCATATGTGTTTGCGGTCCTTGTCCGCATAAAATCTGACTATGTGGGTGCAATATGCGGATTTTACAGGTCTCGGTATTATTAACCAAAACTAAACGAATAAAAAAATGAATCGGATAACCGGTACAATCTGGTACCAATTTCATTTACTTATTCGGACAAAATGGGCCCAGTCAAGTGAATTTCTGAGTGCATCTCTGATTTCTTTTACAGAGATCACAGCGCCTTCTTAATTTTGTTTTGATGAGTTGGGACTAACGAAACATACTGCATACCGAAAGCAGCGGACAATTTTTCAGCAGCTTTCAATTCACTTCATCCTTGCAAAGTTCCCAAAAAGCATACTTGTTTAAGCCTAAAGATTTTGGACCTAAGAATTTTGGACCAATTTGTGCATTTATTTGGCAGGAAAATCATATAATTTACTAGGATAATGGATTGGTTCTCTGAACCAATAAGCATAGTCATGCATAATTACCACTTTTGCAAACATAAAAAATTAATTAAATTTCAATGTTTCGGTCTAATAACTCGTAAGAAAATTTGATATGTTAATTAACTCACTATTATTTTTAGAGTTCATATCAACTCAACTATTCGACAACTATTCATTTCGTATCCAAATTTGTAAAAACATTGCTTCTATTATAAATATAATGAACCAGCCAACGCTCCACACATAATAGTGTATCCGATGCGTCACAGGGAATCTGTTTTAAGTCCGTCCCGAAAACAAAAATTACAAACAAGACTGAGCCGGACCACAAGCAGTTGTGTTGTACATATCTGATCTAGCTAGGTCTCTAGATTTTTATTATCCTCGTGTCATGCGGATCTTAATATCAATAAAAAGTACATGATCTAAAATTAAATTAAATCTGCATCGTTGTCATTATGTTGTTTATAATTTGAAACATTGGTATTCAAACAAATATGTTGTAAATCAAGATTCAACTTAACTCAAATTAGATCCAAAATGACTATCACAAAAGATGTGGGTTTTGTTTTATTCTATAATACTTGCGCACAGAATGAAACGGAGATCAAACCAGATTAGACTATAATTAAGCAGAAGAATAGAAAATTTTCGAATAATTTGTAGCATAAGAATCATAAGATATCATATTATCAATAATAAAAAAAATTAGCAACTTTGTATGATTGTCAGTTTGTAGCTTTATTCTAACTAAGAGCGGAGTAGATCCGATGGGCATTGGATTTACTTTAGTTGTAAGAGCTTTAAGACCGTCCGATCCACTTTAATATTTATGCATACTCATTGTAGTTTTGTTTAGCACATATCTTAAAGCGGATCGGACGATCTTAGAACTCATCAAACTCAAAAAATAGATCTTATATCCATCAAAATTAGTTTGCTTTAATTCTAACTTGGTTTAACTCGTAGAAAGCAAATATTGATAATGCAATAGATGAATAAAAAAAAGAAGCTAAGAATGAAGAAGGAAAAAAATATATATTTAATCAGAATTGTCTAACTACAGTCTCAAACTTGTTCTGAACTTAAGCAAACTGGATACAGATTTACTAATTCTCTAATTCTAAATGTTTACTTTTATCATTTGACTTGTGCTTCCGATACGAGGAACCAGTTAAATACATTTAGGGGTGTTAATAAATACGGTACAGGGCAGGTAAAGGTATTTTAACCATAATTGTATAGAATTAGGTCCTGTTCGGGAGCAACACAAGAGTGAATTTTTCTTTCCCACAGCAACAACAACAGTAAAATTTAGTTCAACTTTTCTTTGAACCCACACCCATACCCATTCCCACAGCAACACCGAACAGGCCCTTAGTGTTATCTATACTTTATTTTTATCCGTTAAGTTTTAATTTTATCTATTAAAATAACAAATAACCAAACAAATAACATATAATTATTAAATAAATTAATAGTTTATATATTTAATCTCAAATTAACAAAATAAATAATTATATTAAGCATACCATATACGTAAACTATAATTTTTTTTATTCCATTAGTTTATAAATTATTAATTATTAATTAAATATAACGATATAAAATATTGTATAATTTAATTATTGTAAATTTATTAAAATAAAAATTATATAAAATGTTGTTAAATTAATCTAATCATAACAAAGAAATATAATTATCTGGTAAAAATATTACATATAATTAATATTTATTAATTATTTATAGGACAACGTGTATAAAATAATTCTAACTCATATTCTTGTATAACAAGCTAATGCAAATTTTTAATTATGCGTTGACAAAATAATTTTTATTCGTATCTATTTTATCAAATACAATACATACTCGGACATGTTGACTCCTATGTTTCGAGAACAGAGTAGGTCCAATGAGCATCAAATTTATTTTTGAGTCCAATAAATTTCATAACCGTTCGATCCGCTCTAAAATCTGTGCACACAAAAATTAAAACAAACAAGTACAAATTTTGAAACGGAACACATAAATTTTAAAACAGATTGAACAGTGTTTCAAAACTAAAATAAATCCAATAGACATCAGACCTATTCTGAAGTCTACGTTTGTCCTTATGCGATTCAGAGCCGTGTTAGATTCAGGAGCGGATCCAGAGTTGCCCCCCTGGATTTTGAGGTTTAGTAGAAATTTATCGGTTCCGATCGACTTTGTCCCTTTTTGGAACTTTTTTTTGTCCCCTTCTGGACGTTTAGTTTGTAATTCAAGTTAAATTTAGAGTTAAAATTGAAATAAATATGTTGAATTTTGATTAGTAATTAGAATTATAAGTCAGAGCATCAAAAATTACAAGTATTCAATGTATAAGTTAAAGCATTTTTTTTTTTGTCGAGTATTCAATTGGTTAATGAATTTAAACCCGATAAGATATTTAAACCCGATTTGATATTTTTTTGTCCCTCTGACGAAAATCCTAGATCCGTTCCTGGTTAGATTTAGATCCGTATTCGATCCTTTAAATGCGTAGCAGATACCTATTCGTGTTATACCCGATAAATATCAGATATGTTGACAGTCGTAGCTTGCCAAGCGCGACATTTGGTAGCAAGCTGATCACGGAACTTTCTGGCTTCGGGCAACGTGTATCCACGTGTCACTCGCATATATCCTCATTCGACAGCTCCCCACTCCACTCCGACTTTACTTTCTTTGGTAGCATTTACCATCTCTTTGTTTCACCTCTTCACCCCCCTTTTCTTAGTCTCATTTTCCTTTCAGCCCTTTAATCTTATCTTATTGGCATTTCCTTGGCTTTATCCTGCCTCCTCAACCCTTTATAAACCCCATCTCCCCCACGGTTTTTCAAAATTAATTCTCACTTGTTACCCTTTTGTGCAATTTCTGCTCTCCTGTTCTTCCTCTGCTTCTTCTTTTTCTAATTAAGGTCCTCTTCATCTTGCAGTAAAAGATGTTAGATTCAAAGAAAGGTGGTGCTCTACCACTAAGTTCACTGAATCACATCTCACTCTTGTGCAGATCAGTGGAGGCTTCTCTTGATTTTTACCAGAATGTTCTGGGCTTCACCCCGATCCGGCGACCTGGCTCATTGGATTTTGACGGTGCATGGTATGCACAAATCTGATACTACACAAATTACCTCCTTTTGATATCATTTCAACTGTTAACAGTGACAGTTCTTTTGTGCATGTCAAATCTTTTAATCTGTTTTGTTATTTCATTTAGGTTGTTCAAATATGGGATAGGAATTCATTTATTGCAATCTGCAGATCCAGAAGCAATGCCAAAGAAAACAGAGATTAATCCAAAGGATAACCATATCTCTTTTCAGGTATAGCTTGAGATAATTAAGATTTACACTAATAGTCCAAGCAAAAATAATTTTTATATCAGAGAATCAGTCTTTTGTCTAGAAATTAAGTCGATGCAATTTTGTACGAGAGATCGCACAAAATCCGGTGAGAGATTTTTGGATATTGAAAGGCTTGATCGATCCCTCTTTGTTTAAAAAAGTAGGCTTCTCTCATAAATTATTTATAGGAAATATACTGTAACTGGTCCGACAGGCGACATTGTCGTACATAAACCAGCCTGTTAACAGAAACTAATTATTACTTGCACGGAACTAAAACTACTAAACATATACAAACGAGTTACATGTGACGCGTCTTTATCAATTTTCACATCTTCCTTTAATTGCAAGGAAACAGTTGTTTTGTAGCATTGTAGCGTGATAGACCCTGCCACTCGAAATTGTCGTCATAGTGCACGAGAAATTGTACCTAATACAGCTGTGTAGTACTCAATCAAGCAACAGTACAATTTTTAAAAATAAATAAATAAAATCAACATTATTGAAATGACAAAGATATCATTAAATTTTTGTAGTCATTCCTTCTGCAAATTGTTCTGTTTGTAGTGTGAGAGCATGACTTTAGTAGAGAAGAAGCTAAAGGAGTTGGACATAGCATACATCCAGCAACGGGTCGAAGAGGGAGGGATATATGTGGATCAATTATTTTTTCACGATCCAGACGAGTTCATGATCGAGATATGCAACTGCGATAACCTCCCGGTGATACCGTGTGAAGGTGGCGAAACGGTGAGGGTTTGCAAGAGGGTCAATTTGGGAACCATGCCTCAGCAAAAGATGGCAATTTCATATGCTAGCACTGAAGAGTCACATATCACTTGCGCATGAGTTGCATATTTGCATATGCATGGTGGTGGCCTAGTGGGGCATGGGTGTCTTATTAAGTGAATGGCTGATGGGATATTTTATTTAATGGCCGATGTTTACGAACTGGATTAAAATAAAAATATATTGAATGCAACCCATTTAGTGGGTTCTTATATCATGGTTGGACTTCTAGGCCTTTTTGGTCCTTTGTAGAAATGTTGCTATCAATAAAAATTAAGCTGTAGTTTTCGTCTCTGTCCGAAGTTCTGTCCGGTTTCTTGTGATGGTGACCGTCATGTGTTAGCACCTTTGTTTGAGGTGTTTCTTGGGAACTTGTCATTTGTTGGTTTCTTTTGTTTTACTACGAGATCGTTTGTGATAAATTAGTAAACAAGTTGTGTTATTTGATTAATATAGGGGTGTGTGTAGGGGTGTAAACGTGAGCGGATTCGGAGCGGATAATGCTAATACCAAATCCGTATCCGTCTTTTGAGCAGATGCGGATAATAAACGGCTATCAAAATTCAAAACCATATTCGTCTTAACCGAATACGGATACGGAGCGGATAATCTCCAACTACAAATACGGAATGGATAATTATCGGATATTGAGTTATATGTATTTTAAGATACAAATACTAATTAATTATCTTAAAACCGATTAATAAAATTCAAATATAAAATCTTTTCAGATATTGAGTTATATGTATTTTAAGATACAAATACTAATTAATTTATCTTAAAACCGATTAATAAAATTTAAATATGAAATCTTGCATATAATACTTTTGATTTACAAAATATAAAAAAAATTGAAATATAAAAAATATAACCTCCGGATCTCTACTTAAAAATTAGTAGAGAAGTGAAACGATTTACAAAATATAAAAGAAAAATTGAAATATAAAAAATATGACATCCGGATCTTTACTAAAAATTAGTAGAGAAGTGAAAAGATATAGAAGTAGACATTATATACAGAAATCGCTTTGGATACGGATATATGCAGATATCTGTTCTGTTTAGAGATATAGAAATTTATCTGTTTCGTAATCTATGTATTTTAACTACTTTCACTATATGTGTATTTTAACTATGTTCAATATATATTCATATCCGTTAAGTATATGCTCCGTTTAAAACGGATACGAATAGTAACCGGATACGAAGCAGATGGACCGGATAATCCGGATCCGTTTACACCCCTGGGTGTATGTAAGTGTGAGCGACCAATTTCACTTGATTTTTTTAGCTTTCCAACTATTTAATATTAATAACGATAAATAACGAATCTGATTCATCTTATTATCTGTTATTTTAATATTAATAACGAATATTTTCGTTAGAATTTAATATTAATAACGAATATGATTCATCTTATGATATTTCCATGGGTTTACCTTGATATCGTGTTCATACTGAGAAGAAATTTTCAGAAAGATACCGAGAGGAAGGAGAAGTAGATAAGTATTTGTTCAACAATGACAAATTTAACTAATCCTTACTAAAAACTTATTCTTACTAAAAGCTTATTTTTTTTAATAAAAAAAAAAAACCAACCTATTGCTTCGTATTATCAAGATCTCAAGAAAAAGTTCTTAATTGTTCGTGAAACAATTAAATTCCACGTAGAAGATGATAACATGAATGATTCATCATATTTCCAATTTTGAATTGTCGAAACAAGAACTTTATGTCTGTTATTTTTAATATTAATAACGAATATTTTCATAAGAATTTCGAACATGTGAACTGTTCTTATTATCTATTATACAGATAGTATTATACAATACTATATCAATAATTAATTTTTATATTTTACTTATTATATATATTGTCTTGTTATATATAGAGAGAGAGAGTCTGGCTAATGTGTTTTTAACTAATATGTATTTTGGCCAAAATACTTTCAATTCAAAATTCATTAAATCAGTTTTTTAATTATAAAATTTAAATCGTTTAAACTTATCTCCTTCTAAGAGTTTTATTTATATATAAAAGTTTTTAATTTTTGAATTCATTTAGTATCAAGTCAAGCGATCATAAAATAAAGATTTGTACATATATTGATGCATTGTTGGTATGTCAAAAAAATCATCTTTTAAAAATTATAAAAAATAGTAAAATAATTCTAAAAATAGTAAAAATTAATATTCTACAAGCTTAATATATAATCAATTTAGATATCATAAAAAATAGTAATTATTTTAAAATAGTAAAAATTAATATTCTACAAGCTTAATATATAATCAATTTACTGAGTTACTTAATTCGACGTTTCAAATGTAAAACTTTAAAATTTGATCCGTAAACATTTCGATGAAAATACTACTAAAAACATATTTACCGAACCATATATAAATACGGATTATTTTGACCAATAATATGTTGGTACGTTTATAAAATTAAAACAGATAAATCCAACCGATAATATGCCGACATTTTTATTAATATCCAAAGTTTAATAGAAGTTAATATTTATGCTCAGAATTTTGGGTTTTCATCAAAAATTCCGAAGCTGATCATTTTATGGCCGGTTTACTCTCCCTATAAGCAGGCCATAAAATGGCCGGCTTGTTTTTATTTTTTTTAGAGATACTATGAAGAGCGAGATAATAAATGTAACACTGAAAAATTTGAATTTTTTATTTAAATTATTTGTTAGATACTTCTTTTGATTTATAATTAGCATATTTATACTAAAATACGCTAAATTACTTGAAATTATGTTGAATTACACTATTATTAAGTTAAATTATACTAAATTACATTATCTTACTCTAAAATACGGTAAATTACGCTAAATTACATATGAATAGGGACTATATCTTCACTGAAAAGGCGAAAAACGACGACGAAACTTCAAACGGTCATAGAATGGCGCTCGAGTGTCCGATTTCAGCAAATGACCACTTTTCAGAAAGCTTGCGAAAATACGTATGCGTTTGTGACGACTATGTCATTTTCAAAATTCAGAATCGCCAAAAAATAAAGGGAAGAGCCTCAAAACTTAAGTTGAAGTTTCCGATTAAGATTTTCATTTCTATTATTCAATTCAAGTAGCTCAGTAAATTAGTTACATAATGAACTTGTAGAATACCAATTTTTACTATTTTTCAAATTTTTTTACTATTTTTTATGATTTATGAAAGATGGCACAAAATCAGTCTACTTTAGCGTAATTTACCGTATTTCAGCATAATTAGTGAAGTTATTGTAATTTAACGTAATTTAGTATAATTCAACATAATTTATTGTAATATAGTGTAATTCAACATAATTTCAAGTAAATTAGTGTATTTTAGTATAAATATGCTAATTATAAATCAAAAGAAGTAATCTAACAAATAATTTAAACAAAAAATTTAAATTTTCAGTGTTAGATTTCATTATCTTGCTCTTCATAGTATCTCTAAAAAAAACAAAAAAAAAAAACGAGTAAGCCGGCCATTTTATGGCCGGCTTGATATTTTTGGCGAAATTCCAGAATTCTGGGCATAAATATTAATTTCTATTAAACTTTGGATATTAATAAAAATCTCGGGATAATATGTTGGTACGTTTATAAAATTAAAACGGATAAACTCCGATCCGACCGATTGTGTGATATTGACAACATTCCTTTATATTCATTACAGATATTGACAATTCACACAATCTCATAAATCAAGTAAAACACAATACTGGCAACTATAAGATACAATTAATAGCCTTCCATCATCGCCAACTAGCATTGTGCACGTAACCGGAAGATTTTTGACGACTATGAAACGAATCCGGAGTGGTTAGCATACCAGGCAAGGCGTGAGGCTAAACTGTGGTTGAAGTATAGTTTGATGGGGGCTTGTACTATTGCTGTTATATTTGTTGAGGTATTTGTATCTCAAAATTGTAGTCGGTTGTAACTTAAACTGATAGCCACTATCAGTTTCTCAAAAAAAAACTAGCATTGTGCATCGTCAATTTTACCAATTAGCATTGGGCATCATCAATTTACAGATTGGTATTATCAGGGACCGAATTAATTAGAAATAGAATATAATGAGACAAATTTTTAAAAGAAGAGATAATTGTATAATAATTTTAAACACAAATATATAATTTCGTAATTTTTGTTAAAAAGCATGACAAAAAATATTTTTTTAAAATTGCAAATCAGGAATAGACACGTGTCTCTCACATGAATCCTACTGTGGCTTTGCTCTTGATTGTCTTTTTTTTTTTTTTGTTTAATTCCAACAGAGGCTGCTATCTGCCCTTGAATGTCAGATCCAATTACTAAATTACAATAATATTAAGGCATTGTCGATAAAAGATCAATATAATCTACTGAGGTAGTTTGATCGATCAATAATATAACGAACATGAAAAACACCTGCTGAAGTGCTGAGTCAATTTCCTATTCGTCTCTGTCCTTGCACGATAGCTAGACTAGTGATAACAACTTTTATTTTTTGAAAAACTTGACAGAGGCTTCTGTCAAGTATTTTATATTGATAATAATGTCGATGGCTCTTCTTCTTGTAGAGGCTCCTTGTGAAGTGTTGTTGAACGTCATGTCACTCTCGTTTCCTCTAAAAAAATAATAGCATTTTTTAACAAGGAATGACTATTCATGTTGGGCTTGTTCGACTGGAGTGGGAATGACAAATAGATTGGAATAGAGGCTCTATTCTAATCAAACAAGTAAAGAATTGAATATGAACTTTTGTAGTCAAAACTCTAGTTTTTTATAAGTCCTCGTTTATTTCTCTATAAACTAATTTTCTATTTTATAGAGATAGTGAAATAGAGAAATTAACATTTTTTTTAAGATGAAATTGACGTGATGGAGTGATAGCATAGTTTGCAAGGAGAAAATGTTCTAAGAATGTAGTTATCTAAAGATTGAGAGTTCCAGTCCCACTCACGACTTCGCAGCTTTTGCGAAGCTTTCAAAAAAATATAAGATGAAATTGACTCATTTATCGATACTCTTTCACTCGTACTTTCTTCAACTAAACTCGATCAAAATGTGTGAAATAGAAGTTTATTTCAAATTCCACTGTCTTTTTTCTCTATTTCAGTTTAGAAGGCATGTATTTGATGAAAGAAATTGATCTCGAGTCTGGATACTTTTTCCATTCTGTAAAGGTCCAAAAAGCACTTGCTCGCATAGGCATTGAATGGCTAGGTGAGCATGTGTGGGCTTTGTGGGCCTTTTGTTGTAGCTCTCATTATGGAAATCATGTCGCCCTAACAAGAGAATCCAAGTTCACAATTAGAATTCATTTAAAAAAAAAGTTCACAATTAGAATTGCATATTTTCTGGAACCGATTCCATTTCTAGTTCCCATCTCATGTTCATATTCAACTCTTTATATTATTTATTTACTTGTTTTCAACATCCACTAAACAGTACAAGGGCTGTTTAGTGGCAGACCATACGGAAGCGTATCCTCTGCGGAGTCGTTCTCTACGGAGCTGTGTGGAGCTTTTAATCTGGTTCGTTCGTTTTGACTTGGCACGAATCTCAAAGCCCAATAATACTGCCCCTCTGTTAGCCCGAATCTCAAAGCGGCTGAGAGTTAATCTGGTCCGTTCGTTTTGCTCCGCAGTGCGGAGTTTTATAAAACTCCGCAGAGGATACGTATCCCAGACCATACTTGTAGTAATTCAATAATTGCACAAGTTATTCGGTCTCGTGATTCAATAAAGAAATTCTATAAGGCTACAGTTTGTTCTTTTGAGAGAAGTATAAGGCTACAACTAAGAATCCATTTTTGTACTGTCCACCACATTATCTGATAACAATATTTTTCTATATCTATTAAGTGAACTATTTATTTATTAACGATTATTTATTAAAAAAAATATTTATTGGTAAACACCCGCATAGATATTGAAAAAAAATAAAATATCTTTAGATATTACCAGTTCATTTTATACTATCTATGGCTATTTAGATATGTAGCACTTGCATTTTAATTTAGTTTATTTTTGGTAGGTTTTAATATGCTATGTAGATCTTTCCAAAAGTTTATTATAAACATTCTATAATGCAGTATATCTCGATCTCTCGCGCTGAGAGAGAAAAAGAGTGAATGTTCTTAAAATACCAAAAAAAAAATTTACAAATAATTATGATTCAGTGGAGTCTGAGATACAAATGTATCTTTCAAGTAATGATTTAACACTATCATATTAAGATCTTGTCACAAAAATAAATTTAGATACAACTTCGTGCTGTAGGATTGATCCTATAATAGTTGTAAGAATTTAATGAAGTATTGATCCTTTATGACATTGCTCAGTATATTTGATCTCTGATCACATGCAACATGTAATGATTCATTATTGTATTAGAATACTATTTATTGGTTGCAACGGCATTGCTCACTTCGAAGTTCTCAGTTACGCTATCAGATAGTAGAGTTCAATTATATATTTGCTGTATGCTGTCTTGCGCCGTTCTGGTTCTGGCTGCATACGATCAAAGATGGAAATACAGTTTTACTATGTCCTATAGAGTATAGACTGCATATGCATGCTTTTCTTGTAACAGTGTGTATCAAGCCAGGATCAGCATACAAATTATACCACTAAACAATAATGTTCGTTTTCTTTTTAAGAACACTCTGGGTTGAGGTGTATGTCTCTACAGAATATATATATTATTGTAATTGCCATACTGTTATCAATTTATCATATACAGCAGCCAAAATCTAGCTGTTGCATGTGATTGAGATATAATTTTGGCATTATTTTGCCAAGCTGGGATGGCCACATTGCCTAACATATACGCCACCTATCTGGTATTTGGTACATTAGCAGATTATCTCTTCCTTTCTTGCCAATATAGGAAGAAAATCTCTACTGGCTTACACGGAGACGTCGTCACCTTCTGGCTAAATATCCAGAGGGGGACAAATATTCAAAATATTCACAGCTCCACTGTATAATGGAATTTGTAAATATTCAAAATAAGTCCCTCTAAAAGAAAAAAAAAAAAAAAAACGCCCTTTTACGAGTCCGAATTTGCTGACATTATATGTCTATGACAACTGGCTGTCATATATCTCGATCTACAACGGTCCGATAGTTATTTAACAGGCCAGATTAAGCTTATAGAAGATTTCAGTGGACCCCACTAGTCACTGAGACAATGGCAGCGTGTGGGAATTCCTCCTTTCATACCTTCGGAAAAAGGCATGGACAAATTCACTTATAAAGCCAATATCATATAAAACAATAACATTACAAACAAAGAAAAAATGTTGCTTCATCTGTTAGGTTCAAATGTGACCCAATATGACCAGGATCATAAATTATAGCTAAGCAAACTAACAATAATTGAACAGCTCATCATATCCTGTTGTTATCCTATCTAAATACAAATGATGAAATATTGGGGGCACCGTTTGGACCACTATCATAATGAAGAATAAATTAAGGACACATCCTGTCAATGGATCAACGCGCTCATAAGCACAGCAAAGTATTTCATGACACACAATATCAGATAGAAAGTTAGACAATGTTCAGGTTTTTGATAATCTAATCATTCATCAAAATGCTATTAATAGATTGATAAATACAAAACACAAACAAATCAAGACAACTACACATCAACGGACTACAAGCTTAACAAAAAGAAAATGGAAGTTCTTAATCTATCCAATTCATGCGTTTTGCATTATATGAGGTCTTTGGTTATTTGCTTTTCTTTAAAATACTACTTGCCTTCTCCATTTGCATTGCTGCCTGAACCTCTCCTGCTCACTGTAGTGTTTTTCAGTATCTACACAAACAAGTAAAGACACGATCAACAAAATCTCAAGAAAATTAAAGTGTCGCCGCTAAGTAATGCTCGCTTAATAATGTTGGCAACTGGCATGTATGATAGATGATGATAACACAACGTCATCCTCACTTAACACCAAATGTACCACAAAATGGACATTCTAATTTTAAATTTGAATTAACAAAATATTAAAAAATATATGAGGGAAAAAAAATCTGCTTTTTTCAAACAACATCCAAACTGTGATTATTTAAGAAGCAGAGTTTTGTGAAATATAAAAAGGAGCGTATAACAATTTTACTTAAATAACTTGCAAATTGTAATAACAGGCGTAATCTTTTTAAAACACTTTTCATTTAGAACAAACATTGATAAAATACTTCGGTAGATCTATTTTCTTCAAAATACTGCAAATTTCTCGTGAAATCAAATACTTGCATAATTTTGTTGCAGTTTAAAATGCAATTAAGGTGCTTAAGCATCATATAAAAAATAAATGGCAACTATGTGCCTTGTTTTGTGTGTGCTCTTTGATTGCATTAAACACAAGAAGCTAACTAGATGCTTCCAACCTTAAAAAAAACAAAAGAAGCTAACTAGATTCAGTCCCTACCGGGAACTTTTTTGGGAAATAAGGACCTTACCTTAAATGTACTGTTAAGTGGTTAGGAGTACCGGTTAATTAAACAGCCTAAAATTGAAATCCATTTTAAGTAGGGGAAAAAAGAAGAAGTACAAAATCATTTCATTGGTATGAACATTTAAAAGTACGCAATGGGCACCATGCATAAACTACAAACAGTTATACTGTATCTAAACAGAAAAGGTTATTTTCAAATCTACTCAGTCTCATGTATGCTGGTTCTTGGGGAAATTGTGGTAATGTGTACCATCTGCTTTGATTACTCTATGATCATCCCAATATATGAACTTTTGACCTCACTTATTATCTATTAAGATTAATGACATGCAGTGTAATAAGAAAAAAAATATAGAATAACAACCCACCTGGCGAAGCATATTATTCTCATTCTGAAGAGTAGAAACACGCTCATCAAGCTCAGAATTATTCTTCTCCAACTCTTTGACTCGCGCCTCCAGGTCGTTCAGATATGCTTTCTTTCTCTCCCTTGCTTGCTGTGCTGACACTCTATTTCTCAGCAACCTTTTTTCATTTTTCAAAATTTTCACATATATACATATTAACTCCATCAGTAACTAGGCTACAACGTCTTTTGCACGTTGTATAGTAAGTTATACGTTGATCATGTTTCAATTTTAAAAAAGATAACTGTCTAACTGAGTTTGAATTAAAAAAGGAAATAAAGACGAAAAATTCATGTGACCTTTTGAGGCGCTTGTGCTCTTTATCAGCAGGACTCCTCCCCCTTCTTTTCTGGCCAGGTTGGGTCGACGACTGGGACTTATCGGGTCCAGCTGATGCAGTTCCCCGACCCGATGTAGACGGGCCGCCAGATCCAATACCGAATTCTGGTACTCGTCTAATCTCTTCGTCGCTCTCCATTCCTGACAAGCTAAATTGATAAGCAATTGCTCGAACATATAGAAAACCAGATGGAAATGTCGCTCACTAAGGAATCAAGAAGATAAGATAAGTCAACCGTAGGAAAATGCACAGATAGAAACCCGGATATGAAGGGAAAGAACAATTTCGATAAAAAACGAAGTGATTGTTGTATCTTACCTTCTTTCAATTCCATCTGTTGTGCAGAACTCGAAGATCTCTCGCTACTCGAAGGTAGCGAGCTTGTCACTTGCTCTTGCATTCTGACGAAAATAGAGATAACCAATGAAGAGAGGAAGAATAGAAAGAGAGAAGAGAGAGATCTACTCCACTCTCTCTCTCTCTCTCTCTGACTTCCCGAGCTGAAAACAGGTAAAGGCGAAAAGCTGGTATGGCAAAGGCAGATAGATCGAATAGTTTAAGGCGGGTTTGCGGGGTTTAAAGACGCTATCTCAACCGTCGGAGGGGGGAAGATCCAACAGTGCTCGAGGTGTAAACGTGGAAGGAGGAGGAGCCATAAACAGTGGAAGGTATCCAAAGGCAGAGAGGGGAGAAGCGTGGGTTTCTATGCGACGCTGATATGGTGGTGGATGTGCGGCGGGCAGTGAATCAGGCCGGATCTATACTTTAATGATGATGAATAGGAGGGGGTACCTTTCCCTTTTCTCATATCGCTTTGAAAAGGAAACACACGAGTGCCTAATTAATTTCAACGTAATTATTATCATGGGTAGCGTGTTAGAATTTTAAACAAATAATTAGGATTTTCTTCAGAGTTTTAAAAACTTAATAAATGACACGGTAGGAAGAAAAAGAGAAGAAAAAGATATATTGACCTTATTCTAGAGTTATAATTTTAGGAATCGTCTAACAGTCTCCCCATTATGTCCAATAAATGTTCCCTGATTAATTGATGTATAAAGTACAATGGAGACCACTAACTACATTAACTACTTGGGGGACCACTTATGATTGAAAAAATTTACAACTGGCGCGCGTATATATGAATATTTATGCGTGCAAGTATTACCATATAATATATTAAGTATTCATACTTAAGACATCAAGTATTAAAAAAAAAACTGGATAACAACTTTTTTTTCTCTCTAATTACACATTCATCTTTTACACGTTTTTAGAAGTGAATTTTTTTTCTCCGTTTAATCTGGTCAATATTTCTGACGATCTGTGAGGAATTTTGCAAACTTAAAACTACGGACATCTTCTACATAATGTTCTCTTTCAAATGAGATCCATGATGAAGTACTTTTGGGTTTTTCGTCGTTCAAGTATTCATACCTCGGTGTGCAAGTATTCATATCTAATAATGTCAAATATTATTCTCTAAAATGCCGAGTATTCATACTTACTCAGTAAATTGTGAATATTTATGTTGTTAAGTATTTATGAGAAACTCGCATACGTGTCTTGGGCATTAACTACCTGGGGGACCACTACCGACCTGGGAGACAGCAAATGTCGCTTGAAAGCTACCACGATAGGAACCACACACAGAAAACTAAGGACAAGCGGATGTGTAATGACCATCTCAAGTGCCAGCGCTGTAATTGTTATAAACGTTCATTTTTAAAATATCAAGTATTAATAATTACGCACTAAAGGTGAATTTTGATGTTGTAAAATATTCCTGAAAAACCTCTAAATGTGCTCCGTGCATTGACTACTTGGGGGAACCACCACCACACAATCACCAGTATGGTAGTTTTAGTAAAAATATTAATATCTAAAATATTAAGTATTCATACTTACGCATTGAAGTGTGAATTGTTATGGGGTAAAATAAATTAAATTAGTTAATCTATTTGGTGCTTAAATGTATTGATAGGTACTGAAGAAAGTATTCATACTTACAACTGAAGTATGAATTGTTTACATATGACACTTGTATTTCTAAAAAAATATATAACATATCAAGTATTCATACCTAAATATCAAATATTTCTAAAAAAAATATTAATATATAAAATTTTAAGTATTCATACTTACGCATTGAAGTGTAAAGTGTGAATTGTTATATGATAAAGTAACTTAAATCAATTAATTTGTTTGGTGCTTGAATATATTGATAGGTACCGAAAAAAATATTCATACTTATAACTAATTTGTTTGGAGATTGATGGTATTAACATGTAACTTTGGAAGTATTCATACATATAAGTTGATATAGGAATATGAGTGAGGCTATGGTGCTATGCATAGCACGGATGGGGTCTGTGCTACAGCTCAAAATTTGACTTTTTAAAATCGTAACGGTCGATCCGAACCGTTCAACATGATTATAAAATAAATATGTACTTGCAAATCAAATTTTACATTTTTCCGAATATTTTTACTATTTTTTCGAAAATCACTTGATTTGAACATTGTGGACCATCCAAAAACAGCATATCTGACAAAATAGTAAAAAAATTCGGAAAAATGTAAAATTTGGTTTGCAAGTATATATTCATTTTATAATCATGTTGAACGGTTCGAATCGACGTTATGATTTTGAAAAGTCAAATTTTGAGCCGTAGTACGGACCCCATCCGTGCTATGCATAGCACCATAGCCTCACTCTAGGAATATTTATATTATAAAATATGTTATAAAGTAATACTAATATTTAACAAATTAAAATTTTATACAAATATTAATATTATCAAGTTCATAAAATTGAAAACAATATAAAGCCAGAGAACTATATCAACATGTAAAAATAACAAAGTTTTGACATGTTATCACAAAGAGGTCCCTATCCAAGGACTGTTTTCTAAATAAATTTATTTTCTGTCACAGTTCAGTCCCTGAACCCCTCAGACCCGAAATTTTACACCACAGACCCTGTTATTGACCAAAATTTACATAGAGGTGTACAGAATACTGAAATTTTATAGAAGAGACCCTGGAATGTCATCAATTTTGAACCAGAATCAGTCCCCAGTTCTTCATACTAGCCATCAATTTTGTACCAGAATCAGTCCGTACTAGTCCAGTATGAGGAGCAAAGTTCAAATGAGATATATAACAGTAATTAATTTAGAAACAAATGAGCAAATAATTTACAAACAAGCTACTAAAAAACAAAAATAAGAAAAGCACCTAGAATACCAGTACCCATAGCATAAAAAGCCATAATATCAAAGAGACAATAATTCACTCAAAAACCCACAATAATTTACCCAAAACCCAAAAAAGCATCCATGCTTAAGACAACACCAATATCACCAGAGAGCCGATAACACCTGTGCCAGTGTCATTATAGAGCCAATAGAAACCCATGAACCATACCAGTATCACTAAAGAGCCAAAATAACTAGAAAAAACCTGGAAACTAGTGCACCCCCAAACTGTACCAGTAGTAGTAGAGAGCCAAAAAACCAGGAAACTAAATGCACATCAATCGTAATTTAAATTTTGTTAACAATTTTCATTGACATTCTTGTCTTTTTTATAGAAAAAAATGCTAGCAAGAACAGAAACACAATTTAAATTCTCATTCAAAATTTCAGATATTCTACAAGCAAGTGCTACCAATAGAAAAGGTATGTCATTCGCAGATATCCAGGCTCGACCAGGTTGCCAGCCCCGTCCGCCTCCTCGACGCTTCCTTAAACAACATTGACGACACGAGAACCGTCACATTACATCCGCTTACTCCAATCCCGCTTCCCTCCTCCATGGATAGCATAATAAAAGTACATTGCAGTCCAGTGTGACACACAAGCTACTGATTAAAAACAGTGCACGAGTTTAAGCTAAAGGCAGGAGATGGTGTCTGGAATCATTTGTAGGAAATAGAGGGTATGTAAAACCTGCATAAACAAGAGAGTGAGTGAATGCCATGTGAGCAATAGAGTTGGACTGCTGATTAAAAACCCTCCGCATGTGTGTACATAGGAAACCAAAATTTTGAGAAAAAAAGCTAACGAGCTACATGAACTCAGAGTACACTCGCCAGTCAATACAAGTACCAGTTAGCATAGATGGCTTGCGCAAAGCATTAACCAATCACTTAGAATCAATAACAAAAATACATTCTGAAATGCCCAATTGAAATTCCTTGATTAACATACATCTGATGACACTTTTTTAAATAAACATGGTGACATACTTTTTGTTTGTTGTATTAATTTATCACTCATATTTTCATTTACAGATGTCTCAGCAAAGGAGCCTCAAGTGAGGACTCGGAGATCCTTCAAATTCAAATTTCGCAACAACAGCTTTGGTTTGGTTTCTATTAATACTTTCTCGGGTAATAAATAGGAGGTACGCTAAGAAAAACTACCGATCGGGGAGAATTGAGAAAACAAGAAAACCCTAATTTTCCTAATTTCATAGTTGAAGTCTCGCATCAAAATCAATCAAAGAATAAATCATTATTTACAAGAAACTCCTATGGAAACCTACGATGGATTAAGTACCTGATTCAGAAGATCTATTCTACGATGGATGAAGTACCCGAGCGGAGACCGAGGTGAGAGGAGCGGAGGAGGCGGAGAGGAGTGAGACGTTGAGCCGAAGCCGGAGGGTGGAGAAATCAGAGAGTTCGAATGGGAAAAGCATGAGGAGATCGTTAGCGGCGGAGCTGGAGGTGGAGTAGAGTGAGCTAGCGTGATGTGATTTTGAAGAAGAAGGAATTTAATTTTGAGTGGTAATGAATGTTTTATCGGATCAAACAGTTAAAAGTAGTTAATAACTAGATTTGAGATGGGGGGCGTTTAGGGGACTAATATGCGGGGGACAAAATCATTACCCATAATTTTAATAGATAAAGAAAAAAAAATAAGGAGTATCAATCTATTCATCATTGTAGTATCTGTTATCTTTCATTCAATGAGGGATAATAAACTTTGATTATCTTCTCATTTTTTCTTTCAAACTTGAGAGCAAACTCTTAAGGAAATACTTAAATGCCATTGTAATGAAAAATTTTGTAGCATAGAAATGATAGGTCTTGTTTATGCATTCATTCTATTTTCTTTGAAAATTAAAAACGATAGGAAAAAAAAAGTTAAAACTGAAGACGCAATACTAGAGATAACATTTTTCCCTTTCCAATCCTTTTTCATTTTCACAATCCGTAAAAACAATCAAATGGTTCTAGCGGAGGAGATCATTTGAAGCGGAAAATATTATTAATTTCTAGTTTTGAAATTGTATAGCAACATCCCCTCTATATTTTATGTTGTTTTTTGTGTCGGGGATAAATTAGTAGAGACGGAAACAATTGTTCCTCCAATGTCCTTAAATATATTTGTTATTTTTTTAGAAATTTAATTTCGAATCTCCTCTGTACTATTTTTCCATCGATTATTCTGAAAACTTCTGGATTTTATGCTGACTTTACTATGATTATTACTCAATTGTCGAAAGTGTAGTGGATAAAAAAAACTAAGGAACAATAGGACATGATCGACTCCTTCACCCATAAAGAAATTGATCATTGCCACTAAATCTAATCCATCAAAAATAAAGAGAGTGAACATGTTGGACCTCGTCATTGAAAGTCTCCTCTTTTTTTTTTTTTTTTTGAGAAAGGCCTCATTGAAAGTTATACAGAATTTTAATTGCAAGTAGATCCTTCCCCCACTAACAATATCTTCTTCTTTTTTAAATTGAAAACCATAACTATGTCTGTCAAATCCAATTTTTTAACTATTATTTTTTAAAGAGAGAGAGGAAGAGAGATAGAGTGAATATTTGTACTAGCTAACAATTGGAACACTCTTGTAATCTCTTGTATTATCTTGTTTAATAGTGAAGTTTGTCAGTCGTTTGTCTCTCGGTGGTGTAGGTCCGACCGAACCACTTAATCTTTGTGTTTGCTTTCTCTTATGTGCTATTGGACTCGATTTATCTCGTGGTAACATTTTATCTCTATTGTTGGTGTGTTTGGTTGGATGCAAGTTTGTATTTGTCTCTAACTTCTCGGTTTGCCTTGGTGTACGGGTTATTGGGTCACTTGCGGGTTTCTTGTAGTTGGTACGAGGTGTACTGGTATTTCGCATTTAGAAATTAACCTAAACAAGTGGTATCAGAGCTCCGAGTTATTTGGTATGGTTCCAACATGAACAAGAATATGGCAAACCCTAATATTGCATCTGTATTTGGAATCGAGAAATTTAACGGGAGACAAAATTTTGCATTGTGGCAAGGTTCAGTCCGGGATGCCCATGCTTCAGGGTTTGGACAATGCGTTAAATGATACTAAACCAAAGGACATGGAGGAAAACAAGTGGAAAGCGATGTGTGGTAAAGCTCTTAGTATAGTCCGGTTTTGTTTGTCGGATGACGTCAAAGCCCCGTTCATGGCCGAAACTTCTCCGAATGATTTATGGAAGAAACTGGAGAGTATGTACCTGACTAAGTCCTTGGCAAGTCGGATGACTTTGAAAAAGTGGTTGTACCGGCTTAGAATGGAGGAAGGTATGGATTTGAGGGCTCACCTTGGTGCATTTAACACTTTGGTGCGAGACGTGTTTAATGCGGGTGGAAAGATCGAGGAGGAAGATCAAGCATGTTTGTTTATGGCATTCCTACCAAAGTCGTATGATCCGATTACGATGATTTTGCTAGGAAACAAGAGCGAGCTCACCATGAAGGAAGTGATTGCTGTACTTTTGAATTCCGAGTCCTTGAGGCGGTGTGAGGAGGATGGATCAGAGTCCTCCAGCCCCCTTTTAAAACTAACGTAATATTATATATCAAGCTATTTTGAATCGAGATTTCTAATAATATGTTTTATTCTCGAGGATAAAAAATGATTATTGTGGAATGTTAGATTACATATATCAATCTAAAATATTATTATTACTGACGATAAGTATTCATGTGCATACTCATACTATTAAGAAATTATTGTAACCGAGAAAATAGAAACCAAATTCATGTGGGCAGGAAAATTCCTACTACTAACAGGGTTTATCTGTCTATCATCTATAATATGATCGATCATAATTAAAGTATGAATTTGTCTTCTCAAAATTTAGTATTCTTTCTATTTCAGTTTATGACCATATGGGCAGGCGATTCGGTGCCGAGAAAATAATTAACCTAATTATTGTTACTCTTTTTTTTTTATACTTGATAGTGGTGAGCCTAACTATTGTTACTCAAGTTCGTACTTGTGCTGTTAAAAATCATATCGAAGGAATCGAGTAATTGGGTTTCATTCGAATCAAATAAAACAAGACACAATTTACAAATTGAACTTAATTACGAACTAAAACGACGTCTCATAAAAGATGAATGGACATTAATTAGAACTACCTAACAAAAACTATGTATATATTTAAATATGTTAGTGTAATAAGACACTTCAATAATGATGTACAAAGCACAACCAATTGCAGCAAGCTCGGCATTTATGAACTAATTTTTGGAATTGTCGATCGATTTGGACCTAAACATATTGATTTTGTAAGCGTGCTCTGAGGGTGGGGCCCCGACTCCCTGGCTTAGATATATATAAACTTAGTATTTTTAATCTTTGATGCATAGAAATTTTTCTTTTTTATAAAGAAAAATTGAGAGAGACGTCACTATTAAAAAAAGAGGCAAGTTTGTGATGCTTCTAAGCCTACAATATGTTTGATTATTCTAAGACGTTATAAATTTTTAGGATTCGAGTGTGCATTCAATTTTGAAATCTGATTTTATTGTACATCTATAGTTAAAATTTAAATATGAATTTTTTTTTTAAATTTTCTTTTTAATTCGGGAAAGCATATTTTGGTCGATTCAGTTTTGTTAATAGACGAAAAGTAATAATTTGCATTTAACCAGTGTTTTTAAATGTGTCCGCATGGACTGCATATGCGTATGCGGTCTGCTGCCGCGCACAAAAATATCATGCAGTTACATATATGTGGATTTGAGTATGTGCATGCATAATATTACATATGGCACCGTCCATGCAGACTTTCTAGTTTTTCTATACAATACACTTCATTAATATTGTTATTGAATTGGATATTGAATCATGGGCATTCCCTTATTGGCTTGTCATGACTACAGGTACGGACATCTCATTTTAAAATTCACATATATAAGTCTTAGAGTTACAAACAGATAGGATATTATCCATTCGTATCCGGATCCGTATCCAAAAATTAGATATGGATATTCGATATCCAAATATCCGTGCGGATACAGATACAAATATAGTTTAACTTTTAATTATTTGTATATAAATAGTAGATATATACCATATATATAGTTTAATATATATTAGAAAAAAAATTATGTATATATTTATGGATCTCCGATCCGTATCCGTTTAATATCCGTTTTGTATCCGTATCCAAAAAATAAAAGCGAAAACGGATATGGTTTTACCACTATCCGATCCATTTGCGCAACTGATAAGTCCGCATTAAAATCTACATATGCAGCTGCATACCACATATATATACGGTATGTAGTGTGACCTTTTGCATGCATGAAGAAAATTGCGTTTTAAAACATTACATTTAATTGTACATAGTAATTAGAGATTAAAAAATGCAGAGCTGTGATAAAACTTCCATATAAAAAGATGAGGAGAGTTCAAATACTTCATGTCTTTTATACCTCGTCGTGTCTTACATCCTTCATTTCCATTTTCAAAGTCCAAACTGTTCAGCATGATTTTCATATTAAAATGTGCTTGGAAATCGAATTTTATATTTTTTAAATTGTTTTACTATCTTTTACATAGATACAAATTAAATCATTATTTTGGAGCGTCCAAAAACAGTGACTTTGTACCTAATTAAAAAAATTGTATTTTTTTTCAAAAAAAATATAAAATTTAATCTCAAAGTACAATTTAATATAGAAATCATATTGAACGGTTCAACTTGACTATTTAAAATTTTGAAAATATAAATAAATAATATGAAACACAATAAAGTATAAAAGACATGTACATTTGAATCCTCCTCTGAAAAATTATTCAAATTGAAACCGGTGTTAGAGAACTAATTAATTTTGTATCCTTTGGGTCGACGGTAATTATGCAGAAGTACATTAAAGTTAGATGTACCCTTTTTCATACACCATGCACGACCACTTTTTTATTTGGTTGCATTAATGATTTAAAATATTGATAATCCTCAATTATATATACTTTCGGTCGAGGTTTTACCTCTTAAACTGCACCAAATTCTTGTATTTTATGTTTAGTTTAGTATAGAATACACCGAAGAACCAAGTTACTGCATTTCCTTTGTTTAAATTGCAGAAATCGAGCAAAAGAAGCAAAACTGCGAGTTGTGCGGGTCGCACCGATTTAACCGAGAGTTTTGCAGGTGCCTGTGCGGGCCGCATGAAGGCCGCACAAAATTACAGCTGTCGACACACAGTTCGTATTTTGGCCATATCTTGGTCATACGGACTCCGATTTGGATGAATCAAAGCTTGACTGAATCAAAACGAAAAGATCTACAACTTTCATGAAGGAAACAAATCCAAATTCAGAATGTAGAATTTTGTACAGCCGCACCAATGGCCACCCAGCCTAGATTTGGACAGATTTTATTGCCATCTTCGCCCGATTCACTTCCATATTTTGTTGGATTGCTTCCCAAGACACGAAAATAGCTATATATGGGCAGGAAGGCAGCAGGAGAAAATTTATCTTTCATTCTAGGTTTAATTTCCACATCTCTCTACAAATTTTCTATCTTCTCCTCGTGATCAAAGGCGATTAAGAGCAAGGTTTGAAGGATTCTCGAGCAAGCAAAAGTAAAGATCAAAGGCAGCGAGCGAAGAGATTGGTGTAGTCTATTCTCTTACTTGTTTTACTTTGTTTTCATTATGATTTCTCTTGTAACTTTCTTGGATGTTAACTCACCCATGAGAGGCTAGATTTTCTCTCTAAGGGCTTAAGCTAAAAACATGAATTTGCGTTGAATCTTTGTTTACTTGGATTAATTTCTTTATGATGATTGTTTGCATGTTTGTTTATTCTTGTTGATTTTACAATTCATGTGCTTGTATAATTTGTTTGCTTGTTAATTTTCCGCTTGAGTCTAATCAACTTAAGATGCTAGGAGTTATAATTAATGGTACCAAATTGTATACATGAATTACCCTAGGATTAAGATTAGAAATGATCAAATCTATTTCTTAGTCCGGAACCACAAGAACAAAGGTTGAATTGAGGTGAATGACTTAATCGTGAAGCTTTATATTTGATTGGGACACCTAGAATTGAACCAAATATCGTATGAAGGACTTAACCGTGAAGTATTGGTATTTAGGGATAAACTAGGCTAATCTATGCTTATGGTCTAGATAGCTAGGGTGAATGACTTAATCGTGAAGTCCGAATTATCTAGACATGTCATTAATTCACGAAAGTGATCCTTTTTTATGTTTACGTTTAGAAACCCCATAATTGCAAACATGAGTTTAGAATACCAAGTGAATGTAGATTATACCAAATGATTGTATGCCGATAGCCCCTAGACTTATCCATTTGAATCACAAACTCCTTTTTATTTGTTTGTTTAAAAATGTCTTGTTTTAGTTTCAACTCTCAATCGGGTATTGAACCCAAAAGCCAATTTTACAACAAACCCCCTTTTACTTTATTTGCACTATTTTAGAGTTAATTGATTTAGTAAAAAGTAATATTTCTCGTTATCTTTAGACCGATACCCATAATTACTACAATGATAGATTGTGCGCTTGCAATATATTCAATCTAACTTTACGTATTAGGGTTTTATAAATTTAAAGCAGAAGTGTACGAAATAGACTCATTATTCCTATACCCAAAATACACAACAAATATACTTAAAAATTAAGGAAAACTCAAACTACTATTTTTTGTTTACTGTCGTATGGAGTATTTGTTCACAAAATGTTATAAAATTTGAGGTAATTCCTATAAAGCCATTAGATAAGAAAAACCAATCAAACTCACTGCTAAAATCATGCATTATTAGCATCGACAATTTGTAAGTACAGTTGCATCTTCATAAGTGGATCTCATGCAAAAATATTTTTTATATAAACGCACAAACTAAACTGCATAGGCTAAAACGTTATCGGCCCATGCAACTATAACTAACCGACCGTCACTTTTTAAAATGCATTTTTTATGTAGTATGCGCCGAAGGCTACCGCATACCTATGTGCGGATTTTTATGTAGACTTATATATGTGAATTTTAAATGAGAATTTGTATATATATAAATAAGTATAGGCAATATACAGTAATATGCGGTTGAATATGCGGCCGAAAATACAAAACTTCATATTTAACCGAATATAGAGTCTCTATTCAAATTGTAACTGAATAAGAATATATGCCACATAAACCGAATTTTAATACACTGATTCTACCACAAAAATTCTAAATGAAATATTTTTACTTATATGCACTCCTCGTGAAACTGAATAAAATAAATAATTTATATTCTTTAATTTGAAATTATAATATTAAATTATTTAATCAAAGTAAAGTACTATCATGTGATATATATGTCATAAAAAAGTCATAAGTGGATACTCAATGAAAATAAATTATATTTGATCAATTAACTAGAGTTAGGCTATTATATATACAAACATGTATAATTTGAAATCAAATTGTTCAAAATATATTTTTCCATGTCCGAACAGTCTATCCAGATCATTCATTATGTTTCTACATATCAAATCTTGGTTCTTATAATACAAAAAAACATTTACATATCAAATGTGATCAATTTTTCAGAAATCCAAAATAACAGTTCAAAATTCTAAATTAGTAAAATTTAGTATTAATTATATAAAACCTTGATATATATGTGATACGCATTTAAACAGCTTGAATTTACCATTCAAACTTCCAAAATATATATATATATATATGAGGAGGGATCCACTTACAACAAATTTGAGTTACAACAAAGTTACAACATTCATTTTTTTCATTTTCAAAGTCCAAATCGTCGATCCAACCGTTCAACATGATCATCTAAATAATATGTACTTGCAGATCAAATTTTATATTTTTTTGAATTTTTTTACTATTTATTAAGATGGGTACAAAATTCAATGGTCTAAGTATGGCTATTTTTTGTAAAATACTTAATAAATAGTAAAAAAATTCAAAAAAATATAAAATTTGATCTGCAAGTACATATTATTTAGATGATCATGTTGAACGGTTGGATCGACGATTTGGACTTTGAAAATGAAAAAAATGAATGTTGTAACTTTGTTGTAACTCAAATTTGTTGTAAGTGGATCCCTCCTCAATATATATATAGAGCAAAACTAGGGTGCGATGTGCTCACCAAGAAGGATTGGTGAGCACACCTCCAAAAGATTATCGGATTGACTTCAAACTACGAATCCAAACCGTTGAAATTTATGTACTTCGTGAGTGATGCATGTACATGCAAAAAATTTAAAGTTTCAAATTCATTTAGTACATGGTCAAGCGGTCAAAACAATGAACATTTTATAAGTTATTTTTTAAATTGTTTTATGTATTCATTTTTCATCATTGTTTTGACCGCTTGACCATGTACTAAATAAATTCAAAACTTTAAAAATTTTGCATGTACATTCATCACTCAAGAAGTACATGAATTTCAACGGTTTGGATTCGTAGTTCAAAGTCAATCCGATAGCCTTTTGGAGGTGTGCTCACCAATCTCTCTTGGTGAGCACATCACACCCTAGTTTTGCTCATATATATATATATATATATATATATATATATATATATATATATAATCTGGCTAATATGCTACGCATATATAAGGGCCCCTCCGTGCTACGGCTCACTTTTTGAGTTTTCAAAATCCTAACGGTCGATCCGAATCGGTCAACATGATCTCCATATGAATATGTACTTGCAAACCAAATTTTACATTTTTTAGAATTTTTTTACTATTTATTAAGCCACTTTGAAAATCGCTGATCCAATGGTCTAGCAGATTTTACTGTTGTGTACAAATTAGTGTTTTTTCAATGTGGCTTAATAAATAGTAACAAAATTCTAAAAAAATGTAAAATTTGGTTTGCAAGTACATATTCATATGGAGATCATGTTGAATGGTTCGGATCGACCGTTAGGATTTTAAAAACTCAAAAAGTGAGCCGTAGCACGGAGGGCCCTTATATATGCGTAGCACCGTAGCACTGTCCTATATATATATATATATATAGAGCTGGGCTATGGTGAGTTGTGAAGTAAGAGGTCATTTTTACTTCACGCTCATATTTTCATTTTGAAAATTCAAACAACCGATCCGAACCGCTCAACATGTTCTAAATATTGAAATGTGCTTGGAGACTAAATTTTACATTTTTTGAAATTTTTTTACTATTTATTAAGCCACTTTGAAATCGCTGATCGACTGTGAACAGTAAAAAACAGTAAAAATTTCTGGACTACCAGATCAGTGATTTTCAAAGTGGCTTAATAAATAGTAAAAAAATTTCAAAAAATGTAAAATTTAGTCTCCAAGCACATTTCAATATTTAGAAAATGTTGAGCGGTTCGGATCGGTTGTTTGAATTTTCAAAATGAAAATATGACGTGAAGTAAAACAACGTTTTACTTCACAACTCACCATAGTATATCTATATCTATATATATATATAATTTGAAAATATATTTTTGTGTACAAAAGCCTAACGCCAATCACCTAGCATTGAAGCAAGTACATAATAAAAACCATTAGAATTGACTGTTTTTAGTATTTCTTTGTTGTGTTTTTCTTTTTCCCTTTTTTTCTGATGCATGTGCGTTGTTTTGTTACTTGTGTGTTGTTGTTTTATTAATTAATTAGTCGGCCTAGGGTTGTTGCACAAGCCGTGGTGTTTCGACAAGTTGCAACTTAAAGCACATCAAACTTCCCAACAACTTAAATCAACGTTCTTTTAATCATTTAATATAACCTTTCCAATCTAATTAATTAATATACTATATATTCAACCTATATGAATAATCTTGCGGTTCCTATCAGAACTCTGCTGCTGCTGTCAGTGCTGTGCTGTATTTTGGGGTCACACGCATATATATACATGCAGTTGCTACATACAGGACTGCAAACTCTTGGAATGTTAGCCGACATCACTTGTGCATCGATCATGTGCAATACCACATGATAACAGATAAACAGTTGAAGCCCCATGTATTAATATGGTCTCACCATGTCATGTGCGCCTTGCTATAAAAGAACGGTTTCTCATTTTTGTATGCGCTTCTATGCATGATTGGCACATGCATCGGATTTGCCTCGATTAATTTTTCTTGTATTAAATTTTTACGACTAATTTAGTATTTTCTTGTTCCTTGTAAAGATGGCAACAAACATCAAAACATAAAGTTTAATTCATGTTCTCTGATCGATGTACCCTAGCTAGTTTAATAGACATAAATCCACATCTCCTAACCACAAATGGCTTGTATCAAATTTAACGGACAGAAAGGGTAATTTCAATAATGCGCCTAAAGACAACAAAAAAACATAATATAAACCTATATGTACATTATTAACACTACTGCAAGCAAATATGCTATTATTTTCCCAGATGACAAATCAAAGTGGGGTAAAAAAAGAAGAACAAACTAGCTACAACCTCATTTTTAGATCCAGTAACCCATCCAAAAAATCAATTTCTCAAAGGAAAATGAAAACCAAACTATTTGCTTCTCCAAACTATGAAATATGAATTATACAAAAGGCACCCTCTCTAGCTCATCACTACAATGAATTTAACAAGAACTGAAAAAAAAAAAAAAAAAATGAGAACATACGTACTCCTAGCGCCTTACAGGTCGCTTCACCTGCTTTCTAGATTCAGTCTTTCGAAAAATGGAGCAAATTATACAACCTGAGACCTTCGGTGATGGCGGGTCTACATCGGGCGAGACGTAAGCAGTATGAAAAATTTGCTTCTTAACAGCAGTTTTACTTGTCTTCTTTATGTCTAATACATGTTTTCCTTCTTCGACTTCTCGCTTCAACATGTCGATAGAGCCAACACTTCGGGAGTGTCTCAACTGTGGCAAATCGGGTTTCTGTTCCTCGTCGTGCTCTCCATGCTTCTCTTCTTCACTGTTGAGGCTCGCAAGAAACCGCTCATCCCAGACTAGACCAGATGAACCAGATCGTCTGAACGTCGTTGCTGATCTCTGCAACCCTTCCATATGTTTCCTCTTCCTCTCTGCTCTCTCTTTAAATGGTGATGCTTGAACAGGCGACACAAATTACATAAATACTAGTGTGTTTGCCCGGGGGCGGGTATATATAAGCAGGGATTGTCGTTGATTGTATGTGGCTTTGAAGAATTATGTAAGCCTATGTGAAGTTGAGTTGGTAACGTGTCCCATTTAAATATTTAATTATTTTCTAATGCATGTGAAGTGAATGAGACATGTAACTCGTTACAGAAAATAGCATACTGCACATGCCACAGGAAACCCAGGATTAGGTTTCCAGACATGGAGATGGGGTTAAGCAGGGACGAAATAACAGTCAAATAAGAGTTACTTTGACATTGAAGTGGGAGGATTCTACAGAAGTAGTTGGTACAGATACCTTTTTTTATAGATTTCTCTGCCGACCTTGACGACTTATTTTGGTCTTTAGACCTGAGGATTTCATTGGCCTCGGGGTCTGCGGTTAAGCACATTATTTATATCCACTATTGGTTCATTTGAGGTATCAGTTATCACTCTCAAGTTAATTACCGGTGAAAAGAATATTTCAACTGTATGACTTTGACCAAGTTTAATATAATTGTAGAGCTAAACGTAGTAATTGTAAAATTAAGAGAAAAAAATCGAATTTAGACCTTTTTCAATAATTCACACTATAATCTTAACATTGAGTGAAATCATCTTTGAAGCAAGAACCGATTCAAAATATTGGTTGCAATTTGTCCTTGACTCTATGGCTAAAATTGTCCTCTATTCAGACAATAAAATGCAATATGTGAAACATGAAAATGTGTAAATAAAACAACTACAATTATAATATGTAGAGGAGTGCTACGAGTAATAAATAGTAAAAAATTCAAAAAAATATAAAATTTAATCACCAAGCACATTTTAATATAGAGATTATGTTGAATGGTTTGGATTGATTGTTTGAATTTTGAAAATCACAAAACTGAATTGTTACAAGATGTTGTAATTTGTGAGGGATGTTATAAAGGCCGATTTAAGAGGACGGATACGGAACGAAGTTTGGGGATTAAAATTATAAATACATTTAGCAAGGAAATACCCCCAATGAATCAGATACATTTAGCACATGCCAAGACTGTGAACACTATTCTGACGCTAACGAGTAACATAACTAGCACATGCCGAGTCTTGCAGCCACATGCAATTCTCAATTATACCACAAGAAAATGGGACGAGGCAACAAGATGGAGGGACTTTTAACAAATGGCCCTTGTACATTTCAAAATTCAAGTTTACACAAACAATTGTACTCTTGCTCAAAGAATGACACTTCCCCGACTTATCTAGATACAGTTCGAGTAACAGATTGCCGCTGATATCTGGCAGGTATAATGGGCTTGTGTGGAATCCCATCTCCATTCCGCTTCTCCTCGAACCAATTAACCACAACCTTTCTAGGTAAATTCGTCACATGCACTATACTGCTTATTACCTCATCCTGACAAAATAAACAAGTTATTAGGGAAAGCTGGCAGGTAATTATTAGAAGTATATAACAAAGATTTTTAGTTTTTGCTTATCATCCACACTTTTTAAGTTCTGATCAATACTATTTTCAACGGTAATAGTGGGACCTCAATGTGGTTCATTATAAAAGTAATGAGATAATAAAAGGCTCAATTCTAAATGATTACAAGTTCAATTGTCATAATCAAGTTTGGAATAGAGTAGTGAACTGTATCTGGTAAAGATATATACCCGACTGCACAGATTTTGACCGCCCAGCGTTTCAATAACTTAATTATTATGGTTTTTTCTTCGGGGAAGGGATAAGGAGGTGTTGGTCATCAGAATTTCTGTTGATAAATGTTTTGTTAACAGAGCAGCCTTTGAAAATGCCACCCCACTACCCAGATGGTCAAAACCGTTTCTTGAACTAGTGTTGTAACTTATGAAAAATCTATAATGTCCGCAAACATATGGTCAAACCATTTTTTGTGGATTTTCGACATTTTGGGACTAAATACTTTCGAATGACCGCAAAATACTTTCAAATGGTCAAACCATTTTTTCCTATTGTTTGGGTGTTGCTTAAAAATACAAATGCTGCAGAATAAATTACGGTATGCAGATAACACCCCAACATCTCTTGTATTTGCACAACATCACTCTCTTTTACGTATTTGCAAATACTTGCTCCAAAAATAAGAGTAACTCAAACAAAATGACTTGCACTGCCCCTAACTTTTTAAAGTGTTTATTTGCAAGATGCATTATAATATTCATAAACAAGGTTTACTAACCGTGGGGCGTTTTGTTCTGGAGTAAACTCTTTGAAGCGTCTCGACCTGCACTCTCTTCAGCCTCTTCTGATAAGGCTGTTGCACTGGATGTCTCTTCTGGCGAGGCTGTTGTTTTACTTCCGGTTCTGTCTCCTTAGATTTGACCTCAGCGGCATCAGTAGAAATAGAGGAACCCATTTCGCTACTTTCTAGCTCGGTAGGAGCCTGTGGACTGGGCTCATCTGGCAAAGAATCAGACATGAGTAGCAGACTGGGAGGTGGATTGCGAAGGTACTCAAGGACTGTTGCTCTGTCTAATCCCACATCTTCTGAAAGTTTTTTAATCTAGACATAACAGAAAATAAGATATCTAGTGAACATGGGTGTTCAGTTGGAAACATGAAATTATTTTAATAAGAAAGAAGGACAGCTGAAAAATGCAGGGATTTTTGTAAACCAATAGTTAGTTGATATTTTCTAGGACTAATGACAAACTTTCTTCCACCAACATTTCAGAGGCTTTCATATAATTACAGATTAAAGGATGATACAAAACATAAAGTCAAAGATGAAAATTAACCAAAAACACCCAAGCTTCTCTGCAATCACATTTACACACCCATCAAATTGTCTGTCAAGGCATCAACAAGTTTATATAACTTTCTATCAATATAATGTCTTAATTTTTTGGGAAGTATGCATATTGCAATTACATTACATACCTTAAAATCTGCAATGAAAGAAATTTCAGCTCTTTTCCTCTTTTAAAGGCTCTCAACTACCCTTTCCAAGGCTAAACTTGAGTGAGTATCTTCAATCTTATTATTGGTACATTTACTACAAAATTTGCATGAGCAGTCCCGAGATTCTAATTTAATATAATAACTTTGGTTGTATCAGAATATAGCTCAGTTCTACTATAAAGGCAAATCACTGTTATTGTTTTATTCAAAGGCTTTCATAAGTTCTAGTGATAACTTCAAAAAAAATCAAATTTCTTAATAACTCTACAATAACTGTCCAAAAATATAATAACAGAAAAGGGAATTGCAAATAGCACATATATTAATTGCATAATAAAAAAAACACCAACATTTCTCATATTACAATTAAACAGCACAACATACTTGAGATATTTACAATTTAAACTCAGCTAGTAGGTTAGGGTGATGGGAAAGGAATGCCCAGCTTGAGTATTAACAAATTTTTATGTACTTGTTTGAACCAACCACTACGTTCTGACTTCTTATTTTGTTTGTACCAATCATGAAAAAACCAAGTATTATATCCAACTGGTAAGAAAACTTTTGTTCATTTCTAGCTCGACTTAAAGCTCAGGGTAGCATTTCGACACTTCCACATCATTGTAAAAAAAATCAATAATGGAAATTGTCCACTAGACATAAGAAAATATTTGTGTTCTTCACACAAACAAAAGGGCACCGGGTACAGCTTGAAAACAAATAAAAATAAAAAATCACAAAAAAAAACTCAAATTTATATTTTTCAGAATTGCATATGATGATCTTACACTGGCCTTGCGCTTTCCTATCTTCAACACATGAGCCAACTTTCTCATCTGCCATGTTCTTAGCTGTGGCAATTGGATCACATCCTCCTCCTCTCCGAGCCCTAGTATATTCAAGCCGTCTTCGTCCAACTCCACTCCTGATTCCCCCAAAGCCTGTGAGATTTCCTTTTGAAACCTCACCACATCCTCGTCCTTGATTTCCACATCATCTTCTGACGGGTTGTGGTTGTTGAAGTCTTTCTCCAATTGAGAAAAAAATGCTTCAAGTGCATCCTCCACAGCTTCTTCTTCATCTTCTTCTTCTCCTTCATTGAATTCTTCCTCTTCTTCCTCTTCTTCCTCCCCCATGAAATCATCTAGTGCTGTCTGACAGGGTTATACATAAGAAACACACGTGTTGAGCATCAAAGTATGCAATGAAGTTGTTTAAACTATATAATTCTAGTTGATTTTCTTTTTTTCTTTTGCATGTTGTGTGATTTGTTTCGTTTGATGCTTTGTAACTGAGTACTTTTGAGACCATCCCATATGGCACTGTGCCCTTCAAATAAGATTCATACCAAATTAGTACAAGTTGCAGCAGGGATGCAAGTGGATTGGATATTATCTGTATTTATCTGGATATTGACGGACAACAGATAATCCGATACGGATATTGACGGACATTGATACAAAATATTTTTCAAGCATATGTGGATCCAGATACAGATATCTATACAATTTTCTATACGGAAGTGTATACCTCTTTACAATTCAGAAGTGCTCTCTCCTTTTGGGGTTTTGCAAATTTTGAACATCTATACTTGAACAGCAATCATATCAAACTATTGCAGGATTTGAAAATCTAATACAGAATTTTAGAACTAATGCAACTAATAATTTTTAATAAGCAAACTAGTCATAATAATATTAGTTGTTACCTTATGTTTGTAAATATGCTGCAAGTATGTTTGTAAACATGTGATAATTCTGTTTAAATTAATTATGCTCAAATTTGTATTCACCAATATTCTATCCGTATCACCATTCGTTTAATACCTGATCGTATTTAAATTTTAGACCATGCGTTCCGTATCCCAAAAATAAAAGCAGATCAGGTATGGTTTGGCCACTATTTGTCCATATCAGATCCGTTTGCACGCCAAAAGTTGCTCCAGATATTTTTTTTTTCTTTACTGAGAATGTTTTCAAAGATTAAGCATAATAAACAAAAGAAGAATACAAGATTTTCCAGATTTTTCAAGTGTAATTTAGTCCTTAGCAAGTCAGCAGAACAATCTTTGCGTTACGCCCTTATATTTATTTTGGTGACATGACCATAAAAGTATTGGACGTGTATTTCTCTTAGTACTAACCAACTTTTACTGGTTTATATGACCAGAGAGTGAACATATATGATAAGGACTACAATTTTGTCAAGTAATCCACTGCTACTAGTACAGCACCACAACCTGTTTTCAGTGCTTTCTAGGAGTCAGATTAGATGCATAGATTAAGCATTCATTTTGCTCTCAAACAGCCACATCATCCACTATGGCATAATTGAACCACTAGAAAAAACTAAGAAGACCAACTTAAATTGGGAACAACAGGTACCTATCAAATGAGCACAGATTAAACAGTAATACTGATGCTTCATCACAAGGCGAAAGTAATTAAATCCAAATCTACAGACGTAACGCAACAACAAGAAAAGGTGACTCTTTTTTCATCTGTTATAGCTTAGAATTTACCTTTTTCTTTGGAGTTGGGCTCTCCGTTGCTAAATGCGACTCCCTTTTCTTTCTCCGACGCCAGAACGCGATGACAGACGAGCGAGGTGGAGAAGAGCTAAGAGGTACAAACGAAGGAATCGCGGGGCCCAGACGCAGGGGCGAGTAACTGGTGCTTCCGCCATGGGAGTCGAGTTGGATAGGATAAACCCTACCCAAGAGGGTTGAAGGAGAGCAAGTGCAAGCAGCCATGGCAAGAAACACCCGAGGAAGAAATATCCCTAGTTCATTTATCAAAACAGTCGAGTTGTACTGTTGCAGTACAGGTGAAAGTTTACCTGGGCCTGCATGGCTTCTAGTTGGGCCATATTACTTCATTTTGATTTCTAGGCCTACTTAATGGCCTTTATACAAATAAATATAGACCTACTTAATCTCTGCCGTGCCCGAAGAAGCTGCATTTGGATTTTATTTCTTCTGAGTTTAATTACATTTGTATGGCCGCTACAGGAAGATAATAAAAAAATTCAAAATTTCAAAATTAACCAGATTTCGAAATATCTCTAGTTCATTTCAAATAGTCAGAATTTTGAAATTTCAGGGTGGTAACTAAACAAATTTCGTCATATAACCACTTTGAGAAGGCAGATTTTTGCGTTTCCCAACTTCGATTTGTTTCCCAAAGTCGAACTTTTTTAAGTTTTTTTTATTTCCCGACATAAAAAAAATAGCCTCTCCACCATATGTTGGATTCTCTGTGACCCTGAGAAGTTTGAAATGCACTTTTGCTATTGATTGTATGCAACACTCCGTTAGAGCTGTAGCTTGCATGGAATACAACATCGAAAGCACAACAACTACTTGCAAGAAATCGGGTCAGCTATGCAGAAATTTTCATAGGTGAAAAACATGAGTAATGATTGAACCGGACCGTCAACGTCTTGTGCTGTCCTTCAGTACCAGTAATTGAACCGTCAAAATTTTGTTATTAGGATCCAGTTCAAGTCTTAATGATGCAATAAGCCTTTATTTAAACTTCAATTGTGTAATTATTCCTTAAATGTAGTCCAATTTTGCATTTGGTAACCGCAGCTGTGCAATTGTTATCAACAAGACCGCATGGCACTAGCTAAGCTTTTATTTTGTAAGATATAACTGAACAGAAACAAGCCAGTAAAAAAGGAGACACAGGTAGTTTCCTGTAACTGGTATATCAGACCATTCCTTCTATATTTGTACAAGTACTAGCTCGAAATTTATAATGCCAGTGCCTATTATCTAACATTCTGCCTTTTTTTCCTTTGGTCAAAACTATAATGACAATCAACTCACTGAAGCCCTTAACCCTCTTTATCTATTACACTTTGTAATCAAGGTCTTGACTTTTATTTTAGCTCAATTAGCTCCTTGATCTTTAGCAAGTGCCATATATGTTGTGCAGCTATCTTTTTTTTTTCTCTTGAAGGTTCATTTTCATTTTGTATAACTATTGAGTAGTAATTAAGGACGTCTAGAGTAATAATTAATAAATGTAAACTATTACACTTGATTTATATCTCTCTATTTTAGCAAATGTCACCTTTGTTACAAAAAATTACCTTAATTCCTACAAATTAACATTTATAACCAGAATTGAAACGCAGATTGCAGCAAGCAGATTGTGATTATTGCGAACTCAGTACGTGTAGATCATGTTTACAGGAGTCCGACTGTCATTGACATCTCGTGCATCGGTCGGAAAACTAATGGGAGCAATGAAATAGGTAATTGTCAATACTCCCATTTTTTTCTTCCACTAGAGCTAGCACCTCCCCAATTATCTGACAAGCATGATTCAGCCGATGCAACCAGACTACCTTCAATCATGTGGCCTCTTGCTGCAACTCTCACTTTTCTCACTTGTTGTTTCATAATCATCCTCTCAGCACTTGACAAGTTGTTGCACAAATCCAACCCCTTTAGAAACCTTGAAACAGACCCACTCAACTCACCTCCTATCTTCTCCAACCCAACTAGTTTCTCCACAATTTGGCAAGAAATCATCCTTTCAATGCATGGTTTAGATCCTATTTCAACTAAATCCACTAGGAAGAGCATGACAACCTCTTTAGTTTTGATGCATTTTCTGTCCAGTAATCTCACTAACCTATCTATCTGACCCGTTTGGAGGAACTTTATCAGCACTTTTGTCCCGCCTTTAGCAAACACGATCTGGTGCAAAGCCGTGTAGGCCGAATCCTGTAACTCTTTAATATTACACTGCATCATTTTTATTAATGTGGACACCATATCTAGCTGTATGAACTTTTGCACAAAAGGGTCACCGCCTGTACAAGCCAACTTCATGATCAGAAAAGCAGACTCGGATCGAACCTGGGTTTGATCGATCTCTCCTGATTGAAGCAGAAACCCTAATCTTTCGATCAACCCGCTTCCTAGAATAGGATCTTGAATTCTCGGGTCACTCGCCTTCTCTGCTATAGGTATAAGCCCTTGTATAGCCTCAACAACCTCTTTTCCATCCTTGTCCAGAATTTTGTGCAGCAAAATTTTAAATGTTTGGGGTTTTGGCGAAGGTATATCAATTTTCAAATCTGAGAAAACAAATCTCTCTAGACTAAGTCTGGCATTCCAAGGTAAAAGATTCAGTCTCCCGGCTGGAAGCACCCTTGGTCAAGACGCGCACCGAGTTCATTGAATGCCTTCAGTGTCACTATTGCATTATTTTGAGCCACATCAGAACCCTTTACTAATAGTACAATAAGCCTCTTGTCAACACCAGAACGAAACATTGTCTCAATGGTGATCAACTTCCCAGCTTCTGCTAAAGACAGTAAAATAATAAAAACACTCGTGAAATTCCTCACTTTCTGGAGAAAGAAGCTCAGATAACCGATCCATGGTATGCATGTCAGAATATTATCTACAGTTGGTGCACAGAAGTGCTCTGCCAGCTTAGCGACAACTAGGGACACAACTATCAGGAATTCAGACTCTTCACATAGTTTAAGGAAGTCGAGAAGTTTACCAATTGAATTAGTTAGTTTCTTCAAGAGATTTTGCAAGTGTGGCATAATCTCCTGGCTCAAAAACAGTTGTGATACATTTAGCAGCTGCAGTTAGTAACTCTTGGGACTCGCTAGAAATGAGCTCATACATCACAGGTGAAAGTATTCGTCTAAACCCTAACTTACTCGTCTCGAGCTCAGAGATTGATTTGCTAGCCATGAGAGCTTGCACCATGCTTTCTAATAGGATCACTGCCTCCTTATTTCTAAGCTTCCTCAGGAAATATTCCATTTTTTCCTCTGCCATCTCCTGAACGGATTCCTTCCCAAAAATAAAAAAGCCACGGCACAATAAAAGCAATATCCTCAAGCGAAGCATTGACCAAAATAGTTGAAACCACACTCTCCTTTTTGACATCCAAATAAAGGGACACCATATTATGCACATGATATAACAACTGTTGTTCCAATTTGATTAACAAGGATCCCTCGACAAGCTTGGATACAACTAGAGGGAACATGCCGTCAGGACCCAATACTGACCAAAGAGCCTCGAGGCACAACTCAGGTACTGGCTTAGCCCAAGAGAGAGAAGAGAGAAGAATAAAGAACTGCCGAGAGTTTTCAGGCATGACTTCAAGGCTAAATTCAAAAGAACCAAAAATGGTCAAAGTAGTCTCAGTGGCTTCTTTCTCATTGACATATGAGATGGGACCCGGTGCACAGGTGGCATAAGTGGAGAGATTTAATATGGCCTTCTCTCATTTCTCGGCATGTTTCTCTTTTCTGAGTGCCTTGCCCATCACTGCCACTGTCAGGGGATGATGCCCACACCGGTCTAGCAGTGTCGCTGCTGCGGACTATCAAACAAAGGTAGCATTTGTCAGGTCAAAGGTTGAGATAAAGTCTCAATTGACTGGTAGATGCCAGATAGGTAAAATGTTTTTCTCTGAGTAATGCAAAAAAAATCAACTCATAAATTATTTTTAGCTATGCAGTGCTCAGTTGACTGATAGGTATCTGACAGGTACGATATGGTTTTGCTATGTTGGAAAACCAAATTAGTCTAATAAGGCCTTCAGTTATGTAACTAAGACCCAATTATGCCTCAGCTATACCCTATATACTATTAAACCCTGAATAATGTGATTTTCATCATCCCAAATACTAATTAACTTTGGTTTACTCTCAATTGAGAAATTCAAAAATACTCCCGTAGGACCTTCCAATATGGCTGGGGACAGTACAGTCTCAGAGTATGTAAATGGTCACACAAAATGAAATTTGTTTTATGACTTTGAATTTAACTTTTCTTTCAATGAAATTTGTTCATGGGTAGTTTGCCCAACAACCTTAAAAAAAGTGTCACACAAGATGGTCAATTAACCCAAAAGTAGCTCAGTTAAGCCCAGTGAGCCCAATTCTACCTTGTTGACCCTCAATTGTGTAAATTGTGCATGATTTCATCCCAATTCATCCTCAGTTTAACCAATTTGCCACAATTTAGCACTTGTTTTTGCAACTTCACCTCATTCGTCCTTTATTTCTCTTTTGTGAACTCTCATTTTTGAATAATAAAGTAAAAGGAGAATATAGAAAAATGCTTACAGGTAATTGATCACTCAAAAGAGAGCGATGTTTATTTTAAAATTTATAAACTCGAAAATGCTATCGGTTCGGACTGCAAGCGCACAATCCTATCGAGTAGTATATTCAAGGTCGATCCACAGGGAATATTGGTTCAGAGTCTTGAGCGAATGAACCACAATTTTTCGAAAGGCTAGACGAAATCTGAAAATTGAGAGTTGTTGTTGTGATCAATGTAAATTAGGAAGCAATTAAAAGTAATCAAAATAAAGATAGAGATGAGAATTCCTAGGATTTTGGCACACCATTGCTACTTAATCCGCTTTGATAATATATTCCTATCGGGTCTGATTTCTTGTTGTTGTTTTATAAAAGACACCACATAGGTCACTGCGAGTTATTTTACGCAAGAATGACAGATCTTTCATCGAGATTCTACATAGGACACTGCGAGTTATCTTACGTGAATGACTGATTTCTTAAATACACAATACACAGATCACTGCGATTTACCTTACGCAAATGATGGAACTTGGTTCGCGTTTTGTTGTTCTGGTTTATGGTTTCCCCGCTAAGGTTTTATTCACATAAACCTAATATATCTCAACGAGGCTAATTCGTGCAACATAGTTTCTCTTACCATTAAAGTATTGTCACTACCCTAACGGATTAAACTAGATCATCGAACTTAGATGAAGAGATAATAAATCATAAAAGCATTTCGATTAAACAACAAGAAATCATAATCAACAGAAAATATATATATCAAAACATCAAGAGCAACAAGGTTTACTGCCTAGCCCCTAAGAAAGGAACTTAGCCGCGGAACGGCATGGTTACAATCACTCCTCTCTTCTCACTTTAATCAAATCTAACCCTAATTACAAATATAACTTCTTCTTCTGCCCAGGGGCCTTATATAGGAGTGGAGGGACGTCTGGAGTTGAGTAGAGGCTAAAAAACTGATCTTGATACAGCTATCGGCAGTTATTTCCCAAGAGACACCTTCAGTTACGGTCCGTATCAGGTGATACGGTCTGTATTGAGACCTTGTCGCTGAGGGTTTTAATGCGTATCACACCATCTCCTGGTCCATATTAGGCTCGGTCTGTATTAGGCAATACGGACCATAACAGAGACATAGTCGATGAGCGTCGCTGATCCGATTGACTCGATTCTTGCTCCATTTGATGCAAAATAGTCCCAAAACCTATTTTCTGCAGTAAAACATAAAGAAGGGTGACAGTAGCCTTTTTCTCTAATAAATTGAACATAAATGTGAGAAAATATGCAAAATCTAAGCCAAAACCCTACGTAATTCATCATTATGTTGACTCTGATCAGTAATTCTTCCTCACTCAGCAATGTATGATGTAGTAGGATCTCCTTGCTTATTTCCTTGATGTCATCTTTACAAATCTCAACCTTCTCAGCCTCTGTAATTTCATATACTGCCTCATTTCTGGTTGTTACCATATACCAGCACTCATTATCATACAACTGTGCAAACCGATCCACTATATTTTGTTCCCATATTAGAAACTCTAATAATACCAAAGATATAAATACTCTTAAGTACTAGTATAAAGAATACTGCACCAATCTCAATATTGTACCTATCTGTTATACCTAATAATATATATATATATATATATATATATAAAGGAGGGATCTGATTACAACACTTTTGAGTTACCACAATCATTTTTTTCATTTTCAAAGTCCAAATCGTCAATCCAAACCGTTCAACATGATCTCCACTGTTCACACAAAAGCGTATGCACAAAGTTTCAGTACAGCAAGCTGTACCTTTTAACCTTGGGTACACCTTTCGAGTCGGATTGCAAGTGTACAATCCTATCGAGCAGTATAATCAGGTATCGATCCACAGGACGGATGAAAATAGATTGGACTCTACTTAGATTATATGAAAACTCTAGAAGTCTGCAAAGGTTGTTTTTGGTTGTTTAAATTTCTAAACAGTTCAATGAAAAGAGTTAAAACAGTAAAGTGGTTTTGTAATTAATAAAAAAGAGGTTCCTAGGGTTTCAGATTTCGTCTCAGCTTTGCCTCAAGTGCCCGGTCCGTGCACTCTCATGTACGGGCCGTGTGTAATGTGCACGGGCCGTGTACTTTCATACACGATCCGTGTGGCCCTCAAGTTGATACAGCAGCTATTAGTTTCTGTATTGATTTCCTGTGCAAGGTTATTTTGGCCGTACCTAAGTCAATACTCCTCAACTCTCGTTTATTGGCTTAATTGCTTGGTACGAAACTCAATTTATACCTTCTTAGGGTTCTTAAACTTCAACTCTCATTTATTGGTTTAATTATCCTAAGTTATTTGTTGGTTTACTAAAGATAACCTCGATCTCTCGATACGAGGAAAACTTCGCCTTTCGGCTACCGTTTGATTTCACCTCTCGGTTCACAAACCTATCTCAAATACTTAGTTTGGTTGAATGAATGTCAAAGCCTTGAAATACCATCTAGATGTGGCCATGCATCTAACGATAAACTAATCAATTCAAACAAGTTCAATCTAAGCAATAAAATACTACACAACAAACAAGCACAAAATCCAATACAAATTCCAATAGCTAGCAAGTAAAACAAAACATTCAACTACATTTTAACCCTAGAAACTAAAAAGTCTACTCAAACATAGTTCTAAAGCAAATAAAAGAGATGATAAAGATAGAGCTCATGGCAAAATCCGAAGAACAAAGAAGATCCGTTGCAAATCTCTTGATTTTCGCCTCTTTCCTTCGTCTCCAAGCTTAGCCGCAAGACCCAAACCCTAGATGTATCTCCTCAGATCCAGAATGCCCTCTCCCTTGGCCAGAGAGGCGCTTTAATGCCCTCAATTCGCGACCTTCCCAGCTGGCACCAATTTCCAACTTTGGATTATGTTTCCAGAAATGCCATGCACGGACCGTATGCAAGGGTGCACGGACCGTGTACCTGTATCTATGGCTCAAATTGTAGATCTTCTCGCAAGCTTTCCGAAAAGTGGTCATACACTCAAAACGGAGTTACGAGTCAAAAGATATGACTGTTTTAAGTTCAGGTGCTGAAATTTCAGCATCATATACAGGTCTGTGTCCTGGTCGTCTGTGGTCAGTTTGTGGTCAGGCAGAGAGTGTACGGACCGCAAGCATATGGTGCATGGTCCGTGTATAAACCTTCAGAATCCAGATTCTTCCTCTGTTTCGCCTGTTTCCTGTAAAATAAGAAATAAAAGCGCAGCAGTACCACATCCTACAGATATTCAATGAAATAGACAGACTTAAGAGTTTTGGGCACAGGTTTTAACACAAAGTATGGTCGGAATATGGACAAAATAAAGGGACATCAAATCCCCCCAAGCTGAAATCTTGCTTGTCCTCAAGCAAAAATCCCAACCTAGGCATCGGGCCGATCTTCGGACTTAACTAAATGCAAAATTCCTAATTGCGACAAATTTACATGACCTTGCTATTGTTAAAAACTCGGATAATCTTCTTGGATGACATTTGGATTTTTCTTGATCAACTTTGATTCACCCCACAATTTGATTAATCAAACTTCATACTCCGAGATGCCTTAATATTTGCAAAAACTAATCATTTGAATTTATCAATATTTCATTCATTTACCGAAATTATGCCCTCATTTGTGGTGATTTTTTCTTTTTCGCCCCCCCAAGCTTGGAACAAGCTTAGGTTAGAAAGTTGCGGACTTCGTGTGTTGATATATGCAAAAGTTCTTTTCTTTTCTAAGTTTGGGAGACGAGCTCAAAGGCGCCCAATAGGACTTATTGCCAGTACTCTTATGTTCTCCATCTTTTCATTTATTTCATCATTTTTTATTTTTTATTTTTTAATTTTTCGCATACACCATGAATACACACATCCAATGATATTCATTCATACCAATGGATATCCCAATATTTCTTTATTTAAAATCTCCATTTCCCTATTTAAAAGGCACAATTCGGTTTCAAAAGCTTTTTCAATACAATTCAACTTTCATTTTTTTTTTTTTTATATCTCAAAACATCCCATCCTATGCAATTCTTTTATCAAATATGAGGTTATTTCAAGTTTATCAAAATCATCCAAATTACAACCAAATTTTTTTCGCAAGAGTTCTCAACTCTAGCAATCATACAAATTCATCACCTAAACGTGCAAGAAAAAGTAAACATGATCTAAGAAAAGGTAAAAAATTTTAAAAATGACCTAAATACAACCTAAGATATACAAAGTTCTCCCCCCCAAGCTTAATCTGAGCATTGTCCTCAATGCTTCAAGACAGATAGATAGAAAAAAGTAAAACCTGGGGAAAAGAAAACACACCTGATCAGTAGTCTGGAGGGATCGTGCACGGACCGTGTGAGTTGGCGTGCGGTCCGTGTGCCTTGCTAAACTTCGAAGGCCAAAAATTGATGGCTGAGCCTGTCAGCCTCTCGATCAAGTCCCCGATCACAAATTGTTGAGCCTTCAAATCCTCCAAGAATCTGAAGTTGCGATCCGGGTCGAGATCTGCATTCAAAATCACACGACAAAATTTATTCGGGTCTAGGAACTCATACCTGAGGTTAGCTGGAAGAGGCTTAAGTTCAGGAGTGGGCTGCTCTGTCTGGGCTGATGCACGATCCGTGCGAGACGTGTGCGTCCCGTGTGCTTCCTCATTCTCCAGCTCCTCTGACTGTGGTGCACGGTCCGTGTGAGCTGCGTGCGGTCCGTGTGTCAGTTCCTGTAGATTATCAAACTTCATTTCTGTTGCACACATCTTCTCTTTGGCAGCTTTCTTCACCTGTAAATCAGCCAAATAATCAGGATAATTTTTAAATGAGCTGCCATATTCCTCACGGAGTGGGCCTTTGGCCAATTTATCAACCACGTCGACCGCGCAGCATGTTGCCGGTTCGGATGGGTACTTCATAGCTTGGTTGAGATCAAACTGAACCTTTTCATCCCCAATCCGCAAGGTTAGAGTCCCCTCCTTCACGTCCATGAGTGCCCCTGCTGTTCTGAGGAAAGGCCGTCCCAATATGATTGGGACTTCCTTGTCCTCCTTCATCTCCATCACCACAAAATCAACGGGCACATAGAACTTGCCAACTCGAACTGGCACATCTTCCACTATCCCAAGTGGTCGCCTCACAGAAGAGTCTGCCAGCTGCAGGGTCATTCGCGTAGGTTTGAGCTCACCTACCCCCATACGATCGAAGATTGTGCGTGGCATGAGACTCACGCTAGCTCCCAAGTCACATAGAGCTTTCTTGATCGTTGCCTTCCCAATTGTGCAAGGAATGGAGAACTTGCCGGAATCTTCCAGTTTTGGTGGGAGCTCATTCCTAAAAATTGCGTTGCACTGTTCTGTCAATCTCACCATCTCATGTCCCCCCAAACTTCGCTTGTTCGAGAGGATGTCCTTGAGAAACTTGGCATAAGTTGGCATTTGAGTCAATGCCTCGGTGAATGGGATGGTGATGTGCAGCTGCTTGATGACTTGGATGAACTTGGCGAACTGATCATTGAGCCTGTGCTCAGCTAGTCTCTGTGGGAAAGGTACAGGTGGCCGGTATGGTGGTGGTTTCTCAGCCTCCTTCCTTCTCTGGTTGTCAGCCTCTTTATGCACGACCCGTGTACCAGATGCACGGTCCGTGTGCACAGTGGTTTCAGCTGGTCGTGCGGGCTCTGCACAGCCCGAATGTCCGGTCTCCTCATCAGGTGGGGTCTGCACGGTCCGTGTATTTTGGTGCTGGTTCTGTTGGCACGGCTGGTCCCTGATACTGAGTCCCGCTTCTCAATGTGACTGCTTTGACCTCCTCTCTGGGGTTGAGCTCTGGTTGGCTGGGCAGCTTCCCATGTGGCGGTTGGCTAGAGGTGGCCTGGTGACTCAATTGTTCTTCCAACATCTTGTTGTGAGCAGCTAAACCGGCCATTTGTGCGCTCATCGTTTGCATTTGCTCGAACATCATCTGATTCATTTTGCCTTGTTCGTGCATGAAGTCAGTGATAGCTGGAGTGATGTACGGCTTTGGTGGTGGAGGTTGTGGCTCTCGGTTGTTGAATGAGGCATTCTGATAGAAGTTCCGGTTGTTGCTGCTCGAGGGGCTGTTGAATGGCGCAGGATTGTTTTGCTTCCACCTCCAGTTTTGTTGCTCAATCGGATCCTTGGAGTAGGTTCGGTTGAATGGAGGTTTCGGGAAGTAGGATGGCTCGCTGTTGAGAGAGTTGACTTGCTCAGTCTCTCCATCCCTTTGCGCCAATGGGCAATGCTCATAAGAGTGCCTTTTATCTCCACACATGGCACAAGATTGTGGTTGGTGGTTGCTAACTGATTTCGCGCTCATCTTGTCGAATGCTTTTTGCATGGCATCCAGTTTGGCAAATAGCGCGGTGATCTGATCAACCTCGTATCGGCCGCCTACTCCTGCTCCTCGAGAGTTTTCGCGGCCGGACCACTGTTGGTTTGATGCCATGTTGTCAATCAAGTCCATGGCCTCTTGAGCTTCCCTGTCCATCAAAGCTCCACCTGCAACAGCATCAACAGAGGTGCGAGTACTATCAGTCAAACCATCATAAAAGGTCTGAATAAGCAACCAGTCAGGTATACCATGGTGAGGACAAGAGTATTGCAATTCCCTAAACCTTTCCCAAGCCTCATTGAGTGATTCATCAGACCTTTGCCTAAAACTGGTCAGTTGGGTCCTTACCTTGGCAGTTCTTTTGTGAGGGAAAAACCTAGTTAGAAAAAGTTTGGACAGTTCCCTCCAAGTGTTTATTGAGTCCCTTGGTAATGACCCTAACCATTTCTTAGCCTTATCCCTAAGAGTAAAAGGAAATAAAGCAAGTCTGATATAATCTGAGGTTGCGCCATTAGTTTTAATGGTGGTGCAGCACTCAAGGAAGGTTTGCAGATGAGCATGTGGATCCTCATGATCCAATCCATGAAAAGTATTTTGCTGCACGATGTTGATCACACCCGGATTGAAATTCGGTTGTTGCCCCACAATCCTCGGCAGCCTGATTGCTCCCCTCACATCTCCAGACCTAGGCACATTGAACTCCTTCAGAGTTCTCGGGATGAAGTCAGCCGCATCATCGTCAGAGTCGCTGTCATCATGCGGCCCTTCTTCTCTTTCCTCCCCATTTTGGCTCATGGCTCTGTCTGGATCCGAGTGTACGGACCGTGTATCTGCTGTGCGGTCCGTGTGCAGAAGTGGTTGTCCAGCGGCTGAGTGCACGGACCGTGTATCAAGTGCACGGACCGTGTGCGGAGGAGGTTGTGCAGAAGTTGCTGTGTTCTGGTTCTGAGTTGGATCGGGAGGCACTTCCGTGTTGGAAGGTTGTCCTTTACTCCTCAGGTTGTATGGAGGTTCCAGCTTGCTCCTGTGGTGAGAGAAAAGAAAGAAAAAGATACAAATTAAAATCTAGAATTTAGCAAAATAAGCAAAAATCCAAAAATTTCCAATGCCGTCCCCGGCAACGGCGCCAAAAACTTGTTCACACAAAAGCGTATGCACAAAGTTTCAGTACAGCAAGCTGTACCTTTTAACCTTGGGTACACCTTTCGAGTCGGATTGCAAGTGTACAATCCTATCGAGCAGTATAATCAGGTATCGATCCACAGGACGGATGAAAATAGATTGGACTCTACTTAGATTATATGAAAACTCTAGAAGTCTGCAAAGGTTGTTTTTGGTTGTTTAAATTCCTAAACAGTTCAATGAAAAGAGTTAAAACAGTAAAGTGGTTTTGTAATTAATAAAAAAGGGGTTCCTAGGGTTTCAGATTTCGTCTCAGCTTTGCCTCAAGTGCCCGGTCCGTGCACTCTCATGTACGGGCCGTGTGTAATGTGCACGGGCCGTGTACTTTCATACACGATCCGTGTGGCCCTCAAGTTGATACAGCAGCTATTAGTTTCTGTATTGATTTCCTGTGCAAGGTTATTTTGGCCGTACCTAAGTCAATACTCCTCAACTCTCGTTTATTGGCTTAATTGCTTGGTACGAAACTCAATTTATACCTTCTTAGGGTTCTTAAACTTCAACTCTCGTTTATTGGTTTAATTATCCTAAGTTATTTGTTGGTTTACTAAAGATAACCTCGATCTCTCGATACGAGGAAAACTTCGCCTTTCGGCTACCGTTTGGTTTCACCTCTCGGTTCACAAACCTATCTCAAATACTTAGTTTGGTCGAATGAATGTCAAAGCCTTGAAATACCATCTAGATGTGGCCATGCATCTACCGATAAACTAATCAATTCAAACAAGTTCAATCTAAGCAATAAAATACTACACAACAAACAAGCACAAAATCCAATACAAATTCCAATAGCTAGCAAGTAAAACAAAACATTCAACTACATCTTAACCCCTAGAAACTAAAAAGTCTACTCAAACATAGTTCTAAAGCAAATAAAAGAGATGATAAAGATAGAGCTCATGGCAAAATCCGAAGAACAAAGAAGATCCGTTGCAAATCTCT
>JAJGRW010000943.1:560287-579594 GCA_025461045.1 Carex parvula | reverse complement strand
AGATCTAAAATCGTTCGTACGATTGGTGTGCTTCGGCGGTTCCCATTCGGTTGCTACCGTCAGCCCCAGACGCGAAGGGGCCTTCTCCGGTTACCATTCGGTTGCTGCCGTCAGCCCCAGACGAGATGGGGTCTTCTCCGGTTACCATTTGATTGCTGCCGTCAGCCCTAGACGCGAAGGGGTCTTCTCGGAGAGTCGGAAGATTGCGGACGAGGGATAGAGATTGGAGAGGGGGTTGGGGGTTGGGGGTTGGGGGTTGGGTCGCGTATATAATTTCCAATGATTCCATTTTTACGCATCTGCAATTAGATGGGCATCTCTTCTGGGCCTACTAGACTTTTAAAGGCCCAAATGAGTGGGCTTGCGGGCTTTAGGCTCTACGAGTCTTTCACCCAGTGATAACGCGGCCTATATCCTTGTAGCCTACATCTCAAGGAACTAAGATTATGATCAGGAAAACCAAAAAACCGAAAAAACCTTTATCTCAGTCATTTACCAAGATTAATTGAGAACCGTGATTAAATACTTTCACAGAAGAAAATATAAAATATTCACGCTTTTTACTTTCTCTTTTATTAATTTATGTCGGAAAATAAAAAAAATATACAAACAATAACCGATATAAAATTACTGCATATGAAAAAAAAAAAAATATTACAACTGTAGTAGTTACAACTTCTCAAATGTTGGAGCCTTCAGCGATGCAACTTTTATTAACAACGACTGCATAATTTAAATTCCGTAATTTGTTATATTGGATGAGATTAATTAAAAATGACACTTGGCTGAATAATTAGATGATAGAAGTACAACTTACATATGAATATAACTTAACACTCTGAATTTTTTTTTTTTTTTTTTTTTTTTTTTTTGGCTAATGGCACTAGGACTAAAATTTACAAAGTAGAATATATCCTCCAAAATATAAAAAGACAACAAAAACTGAAGCTCAATTACACTATCAAAGATGTGAGATAACTAAAATGTCTCAATTTCATAAGCAAGGATATTGGATGAAGCTTTAATTTCATAAGCAAGCTTAAGGTGATATATGAAGATCGATGACGACTACATCGATCCCCACCACGCCCTGACATGTAAGGGCCAAATATTTTATAGGCAAGCAACACATTCCATGTGGCTTCAATCAATATATATTTGCAAAATGTTGAATATTAAATTTATTTCTAACACTAAGAGAAGAGTACTACAATATATATCTTCTACACAACTATCTCACACTCACTACTCACTCTAAGCTAGAAGAGGAATTGCTTGATTTGCTTGATACAAAATGAAGACTAAGGGTCCCTATTTATACTAGCTAATGGAATACTCTAGATTCTACAAATTAATTCTAGTCGATTTGGTATTTTCTAGATTACTTTTTAATATTTTAATATTTTTAACCGTTGAATTGACTGCTGGATTATCCAGTAGAATTGGTTCATAAAATTTCACTGAATAACCCAACGAAATTGATCATTTATTCTGCTGGATTATCCAACAGAAATATTGTTTATGAAATTTCCAACAAAATAATATCATTTTCTTTAATTTAATTTATTTTAATGTTATCAATAAAACTTTTGGTAGAAAATAACTTGATTTGCAAATTTTGAACCATAAAAATGCAGTGATTTTCTACCTATATAAAAAAATAGTAAAAGATTCTAAAAAAAGTAAATTTTGGTTTTACAAGTACATTTTAATATGGAGATCATGTTTCACGGTTCAGATTTGTTGTTTGAGCTTTACAAATAAAAATATGAGTCCATAGCGAGAGCTGATCCATAATATGCTTGTTACCTCTGCCTCACTCGTCAACCATTTCATACAAATTATTCAGTACTTGTAAGCTATATATGTTTTTGATGTAAAAATATGTGTTTATAAAATTTTGTTTTGTTTAGAAGTATGTGTGTTGTAATATGTGAAATATTTAGTTTTGAATTTTCCAGTTGCATAAAAATCGGACCTAATTGTTTATTACAAAAATGATTAACAAGGTCTGTTAATAAAACAAACTTGGACAATTATATTGTGGTCTACTGTAAACAAAATTTACTTGTTAATATTTTAATATTTTGACATTTGAATTAAAAATGGCCCTACAAATCTGTATATATTTGCTGCTATTATTAAGAATGTGCTGTCATATGTTTTTCCATTTTGCAATTTATCAAATTCGCTTCGATTTAATTTCGATTATCAAATTTTATAAAATAATTGTAAGCACACAATCCCCATCGATCCACCTTCAAATTTCAACTTAATTTTTGTTAAAATTTAATGCAAAGTCTCTGTTGTGAGACATATATATATATATCACTGCAATCAGCATATATGTAGAATTTGGTGACATGAACTTTTTCTTAATTATCAAAACAGACACTTAATTTTGACATTAAAATAAATAAATAAATTCATGATAACATTTTAATACTATAAGCAGATCAGATGATCGATCAATGGTTTCATATAATAAAATAAATTAGGTACCCATTAACCCATGCCCATGCACGGTTGTTGCTGTGGCCATTTTTCCACCAGCCTTGCTTTTCATGCAAGGAAATTAATTAATGCATCGATCGATCATTCTAAATTAATGAAGCCTCCTTACTCCTTAGATTCAATTTATTTCACACACATATATTTTTTTGAAGCTTGTGACATTATGCATGGTAGTTACATTACATGAAGCTTTACAGTTAATTTGATTTGTTAATGGAAAAGTTAGTTTTATTTTTTGGGACTTTTTAAACGCCTAATATAAAAAATTATTGAAAAAAAATATATCGTTGAACGTATGAATGAAATCCAACCAGGAACGGAGCCTGGATTTTAATCATGAAGATTGAAAAGCCATGTAAAAAAAATATTAATAATTAATTTTTTTTGTTGAAGAATATATACTTATATTTGACAATCAATTAAACTTTGTTGTAGTTAATAGTACAAGTTACAATTACACGTAAATTAATAATATAAGCATAAACTCAAATGCTACAATCAATTACATTCTTATTTGATGTCCTAATAATCTGACAATTAAACGGTCAGGATTAAAAGATCAAAAAATTAAATCTAATATAAGCCACCCGAAGAGCAATTGTGACCAACGAAAAAACTTGCAAGGCCGGAGTAAATTTGTAATTCAGATAATTAAGGTAAATGTGCCTAATCAGGTTAGATCCCAAGTTCCGAACAATATAAATTTATACAAATTTTAAAGTAGATCTATATTTCAAATATTTAAAATATGCCCAAATATTTATGATTAAGTAAGATGGGACTTCATTCTATCTCGCGCAGGATAACAGGGTTAAATGTTTCTAATATGATATCTGAAACAGGTCTGTAATCTAATCTAGGCCCAAGTTATCTTAGTTTCTATTTTCAAACCCAACACATATTTCTTAATTGCTTCAAGGCCGAGCTCAGCATTTTGAAATCAAATTTGGAAACAATCTGCAAGCGACGACGGCCGAACAAACTCAAAATACGACGTCTGGGTCTGGGTGCAGGTGGTTGTGCGGCACTACCGGATGTCTCTCCATGGCTACTACCGGTTCCTGGGCTTTCATGAGTGCGGTGGCTACTACCGGTTCCTGAGCTTTCATGAGTGCGGTGGCTACTACCGGTAGCCTCAGCAACAACTCTAGCATTTTCTCTTTCGTTGGCTTCGTTAATGGCATCTGCATTGCATTCCAGTTGAAATAAAATCAAAATAAAATATAAGTAAACAAATAAAACATAAGTAAATAAATAAAATATAAGTAAATAAATAAAATCAGCCGTACTTGCTCGCTGCCTGTCAGTTGTTGAACGGCGGGCCTGATGTCCAATTTGCCTACCTTCCATCTCGTCCATGGTCATTACTTGACGCTTGTGGGGTCTTCTTCCTTTTCTGATCCACCCGCTTGCGGGACAGACTCTATTACCAACATAGGGCGGCCACTGATACTGGTTGGGATAAGGATGGAAAGATGCACCCCAAGTACTCGCAAGGTAATCGGTACGGTACATGTCTGCGACATAATCATCCTCAGGGAAGTTTCTCTCTCGGCACACCGCCATAACATGAGAACAAGGTAGGTGGGCCAACTGGATTCCTTGGCAAGTGCATGTTACAGTATTGTCAGGTGCAAAAATAACAACATACTTGAACATCCTTTTCACAAACTCCATAGTCCCATCCGGTCTACGGCCGGTTGGAGCAAACTCATCTGGACAGTGCACTTCGAATTCCAATTGGTTATCCCCGTACGGGACAACTCTCATAACTGCACCTTTCTCCCTATGTTTCCTTAGTTTCCCCTCCACCCTTGTTGAAAACGTTTGATTCCTGGACAGTAATTCAGAAAATATAAGTCAACAAATTAAAATATACATACCTTGGTAAAATCTCTGAATAAAAATATACATATCTGGACAGTAATTCGAGAGTTTTAACACGCCGTGCAACAAACCATGCATTTAACTTGTAGAATGTGTCCTCCACAATTGCTGCCACGGGCAACTGCCGGCTCTGCTTGAAAACAGCATTCAAGGACTCAGACCCATTTGTGGTCATAATTCTCCATCGGAAACCTCTATCACGGGCTTGCAATATCTTCTCATATGTGGGTGGCTCAGCAAGATCGGCGGGATTATTTTTTCCTACCTTGAGTAAGTACAAATTTGCCTTTGGACAGTACTGAAAAAAAAACAAAATTTAGATGAGAAATTTTAAGTAAATAATTCAGAAAATATAAGTCAACAAATAAAAATATACATACCTTGGCAAAATCTTTGAACATCTCTTCCACACTTCTCGGCTTCTTCTTCTTGCAACCAATTCTGAATGTATCTGCAACCCATTTTTCAGATCCGCAGTTCTTGTGTAAGTTGTCTGTAACATGTTGCATACACAGCCTGTGCACACAATCGCCGTTCGCTGTCGACCACCCGAAATCTGGACGATCAAAAACATATTTGATTCCTTTGTGCTGGTCTGATATGACACAAAAGAACCGGTCGCCAACCACTTGTCTTCTTACGAACCTCATGAAAAATCTCCAGTTTTCCCCGTCCTCCTTCTCAACAATTGCAAAGGCCAAAGGCAACAACTGGTTTTCAGCATCATATGCACATGCGATCAGCAGTCTTCCGTCGTAACGGCCAGACAAGAAGCATGCATCCACACTGATGACCGGTCTAATGTATGGCACAGCTTGAATACATGGACCGAACGCCCATGCTATGGCCTTGAATTGCAACGCGTTGTCGACATCCCGTATGCCTATATTCCAACATTCAAAGACAGTGCCGAGATTTATACTTGCTATGGCCTGCAGCAATGGTGCAAGCAAGTTGTATGAACCATGCCAGCTACCGAACATTCGGCAAATCGCAAGTTCACGTCCTCTCCACAACCTGTTGTATTTTAGGACGACATGCTTGTAAACCCGTCTGACAGCTCTAACCGACCTCCTTAAGGCTCATCGATGGGTCATCCTTAACGTCATTCTCAATTACATCGGCAATAAGTGAAGCCGTAAAATTTGCATGGTCTTTCCTTGATGACGCAGCCTTGCATGTGTGAGGTGGTTCACACTTCTTAATAATCCATGCCTCGCCCTTACCCACAGGGGTTGCATATAGACGGAAGTGGCAATGCAATTGGTCGACACAAACAATTACTAACCTTCTTCGGTCCCTTTTTTCCTCTCTGCACTCCCAGTTGCCGTGAACATGGACCTCATGTATTTTCTTCACAAGTTCATCTATGTTGGTGTAAACCTGCTGCGGAGCAAGCTCTTGACTGTACCTGACACGCGGCCCAAAAAATGAGATGTCTGCCTCTTCAAAAGCAGTGGTATCGTTGAATGTGGGGCACGGATGCCTATCTGTCCTGTCCGACCTCTAATCGGAAATCTGTCTTCCTTAGGTAAATAATCTCCATCACCTTCTGACAGGTGATCATAATCCCAATCCCCTTCCCATTCGTCACCTGTTTCCAAATTTCCTTGTGGTACGGCATCGAGCTCAGCATCAAGGTCAAGGTCTCTCCGGATAGCAACGGGTGACACTATAGGTATTGATGGTGGTACAGATGAAATCTGGGTTGGATTGGGGTTTCAGGAGGAGGGTGGTGGTGGCGGTACGTGGTAGATCGGTGGTAAAATCAGGTACATAATTCACATAAACGGGTGATACGGGCGGTTCATAACTCGAGTGGCGGGGGTTGTCATACCTCGAGGGGCCGGGGTTGTCATAACTATAGTGGCGGTGGTTGTCATAACTAGAGTGGCGGGGGTTGTCATACCTCGAGTGCTGATGACCCGAGTTGTCATAACCCGAGTGCTCATAACTCGAGCTGTCATAACTCGAGTGACGCGGGTTCTCATAACCCGAGTGATCATAACCTCTATTTTCCCTAGATGTTCCAACCCCGGGTTCACGCTGAACTCTCCTGGAATATAAGTCCATTACCATTACCCCATGTGACTGAAAAGTGTTGTAAACACTCCTCCATACCGACTCATCTGTTATTGGATACCTGGTATAGTAAGGTCTACCACCACTTACTGTGTTAATCTGGGTAGCTAAATCTATATCACACCGGTTGGGGTTCACACCATTTTTTTCATACACTATTCCTTTCAGTTCAACAAATGAGGTATTTGTTGTCCCTTAGGCACCACTAATTTCGAAAGTAAATAAATAGTTGCGAATAAAATAAAGTAGATGAGTTTAGAGAAATTTGACACAAGGAGTGATAACGGAGTTCGGCTTAAAATGCCTACGTCTCCGGGGCGTCGCAACCGCTTCTCGGTGTGCCTTTCTATTACCCAAGGGAGAAAGGTTACAACTTGTGAACCTGGTGAGCCCTTACAACCAACGGGAAGTCACACGGCCAACTTGAATCGAGAACGAAGTCTCTAAGTTTGAAATCTCAAGATTAACGCTCAAGAACTCACTCTAACCTAATCTAACTCAAGATTAGTGAAGTGGAGTTGAGGTTGTTTGAGGGATATTGAAGTTTTTGTTCTCACAACAATGGAGGAACTTGAGCTCACAGAAAAATAGCTTTTGAAATGATTAGGGTCGGCTAGGTTGTTTGAGGAGAACCCTAAGGTTCTATTTATAGTGGCAGCTTTCAAACGAGTATTCTGCCATAAAACGTCCCAACGTTTTGTAAAACGTTGAAAACGTTTAACTCAAATTAGGTCAAAATTCAAATTTCTGTGAGAATTCCTAAAACGTCTCAGACGATTTACAAACGTCTCAGAACGTTTTCCTCTGGAGATTTATCGATCAAAATGCAAATTTGAAGTCTGAGAAATAATTTAAATCGTCCAGACGTTTTACAAATCGTCTGGGACGTTTTAGAATGTTTTTCCAGCTTTTAATCGATTTAATCTCCAGATTTCACATAGAAAAACGTCTGAACGTTTTGTAAATCGTTCCAACGTTTATCCCTGTTTTTCAACATCAAAGCTACTTTACCAATTATAAATTTACATTTTAAATGCTTGGTAAATAACTTGATGATTTCTTCAGTCCAAGTGCTCTAAATTGCAATTCCAATTGTCTTGAACCTGCATTCTTTCTAATCATAGAGAAAATCGTAAAATTCAATAATTATATGTTTTGCAAATTAGTCAAATAGACTATAAGATAATTGCTTGAAGCAACAATCTCCCCCTTTGACGATTTGCAAAACATACAACGCAAGTAAGTGCATATATCGATTTTTCCCAAATTTCAATTTTCCAAATAATCGGTGTTTGCATGTCTTGCATTTTCTCCCCCTTTTTGGAAATCAACGAAAGGGAGACAAGAGCATAATCAAATAGCACAATTAATAGTGCCCCCCTAGCCCTCAATTTGATAATATATGAATAATAAAATTTGAGGATTATGCATGGCATCACAAATGATAGAAGCATGTAAGATAGCAAATTTATAAATATTCATGCAACCATAAGGCAACTTTAAGCTAATTTTCTTTATGTGGTGTGAACATCCACTATCAATGATCCAAGCATTTTCTTATGAGTTGTAATCAAACACACCTACAAGAGTATATATATTTGCAATTAACATATACCTTGTTTGAATCTCCCCCTTCCTTAATGATTTTTGTTTTTAGGTTGGGGAGATTTTAATTACAACTTTAGGCTAATTTAGCTTTGGGAATCCAAACAACATTTGATTTGTTGCTTCCTTTCCTAAAGCTACACTCTAATGAGGTGTGGTTTACAACATAGTTACAAAATGTGACCGATTGCTTGACATTTGTTGAAACCATGCTTGAAGGTGGTTTGATATTTATCCTTCACTTCTTGAATTTGATTTCTATGATTTGTAACTTTAGGTGGATAAGACTTATTTTTGTTTGAATCAAACTTGTTGTGATGTTGGGGAACATCTCTAGTCAAACTATTTCTTTAGGTTTTTGTTTTGTAAAGCATTTTTATTGTGAATTTCGTAAAACCATTCATCCGGTCCTTTGAAATAAGTTTTGTTTGACCTTTTTGGATTGAATGTGTTCCTATCACTATTTTGAAACTTATTCTCATTTTGTGGTTTTTGTTAGAAAATTTGTACCTAAATGCATAATTTTGAGACTTTTGGTTTTGTTTTGCATTTGTGGTTTGAGGAGTTGTCTCTTTATTTGACTCTTTTATCAAGGGTGTTTTACCATGTTTGGTGTAAAATTGATAATCAAAATACTCTTTGCGATTGAACTTGACCTTGTTTAAACTTTGAGTAAGTTCCCCATTTCTTTTGGGCTTTGTGAAAAATTTGATTCAAATGAGGTTTGACCCTTCTTGTATCCAATGCCCATTTTACCGACTTGTCGATTCAAATTGGTATTGATCAATTTTCTACATAGTAGGGATCGAGACTAGTGACATTGAGAATTCACTAGGCGATCTTAAAGCCCTATTTTCGGTCTCTAGAGTTTGGATTTTCACTTTTAACATTTCTATATCCCCTATGTGTGATTGACAAGTATGTGACTTAAGTAGTTCCAACTCTAAGTTTTTAATTTTGGATTCAAATTCAAGAAGTTGAGATTTCAATTTTTGTATGGTACCTTCCTTTTCAAGCATGGCCTTTTTAGATTCCTCAAGCAACCTAGGCGCATTATAATTAATTAGAGCCTCATCCATGAACGTGCTTGTCTCATTTGTCTTTATATAGTTGTTATTTATATCGATTTGGATTCATCTTTCCTAACTTGGTAACCATTCAAATGGTAGTCGGGATTGGTCAAATCAATGGTAGACATATACCGGTTAGGAGAAGAGATAAGATGTACCTTATTTGGGGAGTTTGTTACATCTTCTATGGATGCATCATCTACCTCGATAATGGTGTTAGTTGAGGCTTTGATGGGATCCTCCGATTCCTTGTTGATAGTTGGGTTGATGAGATTTTTGAGGAATTCGATGGTGATCTCATCGGTTATGTTCTTATTTGCAATGATTGTATCCACATCAATGGTTGCCGAATCTTCATTCACTATTGCCATCAAGGTAAGGTTGATCTCTTGTTCATCGCCCGACTCCGAGTCGGATTCTTCTCTACTACTTTCATCGGACTCGATGCAAAATAAGGCTTGCATTGCCTTGGCCTTCTTCTTGCTTTTGTATCCTTCGTACTTTTGCTTAGGCCTTCGGTCATGTTGCCCTTCACTATCTTTGTTTTCAAGTTGGGAAATATTTTGAAACAAGTTTGGATGGTGTGGCCTTCTCTTTCACATGCAAAACAAACTACCCGTTTGTTTCCTTCTTCACGTTCCTTGTTGTATTTTCGTTCGAAGTTAAGCATAGATTGAAACATTTTGGTTATGGTGGCGACATCACAAGAGGTTTCATGTCCTAGTTGGTTCATGAATGAGTCACTTGATGGACGGTTATTTGAGGAGTTTCGGTGGTTTCGGTGGTTTTGAGCCGGAAAAGCCACGGTTTTTGTTTTTGGCTTTGTTTGAGTTCACCGGCTTGTATGAGCTTTTCTTCAAAACTCCGGAAATGGGCATAGAGTTCATCCGTTGTGAATGATTTTTGTGTCCCATGAAGTGCTTCTAGAGCGCTCACCAATCCGTCCCACCTAGGCCTCCTAAGCATTACTCGAAGAAGCTTCCTACAATCTTATCGTTAGAAAGTGGTTCTCCTAGTTCAATGAATTCATTTGAATATGCATAAGTCTATTATACATATCCTCAACATTTTCACCATTTTCAATTTTGAAAGTTTCAAATTGGTGTCTAGACCGGCTATTTTGGTTCGTTTGATTTGGGTGTTACCCTCGTATCGTCAACAAGAGCATCCCACTTTCTTTGCATTGGTTGTGTTATCAAAGATCAATGCAACCGATTCACTTACCGCATTATATATTGCATTAACGGCAAGATCATTTACTTTCTTTAATTCGGTAGATGCTTGTGTTTCGACCTTGGTATCATTTTCGGTACAATTGTTGTATTTCGGTTTATATTCATTCTCAATGACATCCCAAACTTCAAGATGTTAAGATAATTCATCATATGCCTTTTCCAATGACTAAATTTTTGGTTGTGCTACCGAAAATTTGAGGTTCTTCACATGTCTCAAGGGTGCCATTTTAGATCGGTAAACTCGAATTAAGTGAGTCTTAATTTGAGTAACGCGCTCTGATACCACTTTGTTGTCCCTTAGGCACCACTAATTTCGAAAGTAAATAATAGTTGCGAATAAATAAAGTAGATGAGTTTAGAGAAATTTGACACAAGGAGTGATAATGGAGTTCGGCTTAAAATGCCTACGTCTCCGGGGCGTCGCAACCGCTTCTCGGTGCGCCTTTCTATTACCCAAGGGAGAAAGGTTACAACTTGTGAACCGGTGAGCCCTTACAACCAACGGGAAGTCACACGGCCAACTTGAATCGAGAACGAAGTCCTCTAAGTTTGAAATCTCAAGATTACGCTCAAGAACTCACTCTAACCTAATCTAACTCAAGATTAGTGAAGTGGAGTTGAGGTTGTTTGAGGGATATTGAAGTTTTTGTTCTCACAACAATGGAGGAACTTGAGCTCACAGAAAAATAGCTTTTGAAATGATTAGGGTCGGCTAGGTTGTTTGAGGAGAACCCTAAGGTTCTATTTATAGTGGCAGCTTTCAAACGAGTATTCTGCCATAAAACGTCCCAACGTTTTGTAAAACGTTGAAAACGTTTTAAACTCAAATTATGGTCAAAATTCAAATTTCTGTGAGAATTCCTAAAACGTCTCAGACGATTTACAAACGTCTCAGAACGTTTTCCTCTAGAGATTTATCGATCAAAATGCAAATTTGAAGTCTGAGAAATATTTAAATCGTCCAGACGTTTTACAAATCGTCTGGGACGTTTTAGAATGTTTTTCCAGCTTTTAATCGATTTAATCTCCAGATTTTTCACATAGAAAAACGTCTGAACGTTTTGTAAATCGTTCCAACGTTTTAATCCCTGTTTTCAACATCAAAGCTACTTTACCAATTATAAATTTACATTTAAATGCTTGGTAAATAACTTGATGATTTCTTCAGTCCAAGTGCTCTAAATTGCAATTCCAATTGTCTTGAACCTGCATTCTTTCTAATCATAGAGAAAATCGTAAAATTCAATAATTATATGTTTGCAAATTAGTCAAATAGACTATAAGATAATTGCTTGAAGCAACAGTATTTGCATTTACCTCGAAGCCGTAGGCTGCTTCCTTAGTGTACTGTGCTCCCTCCGCACCCCGGGTAAACTTTCCGCCCACATACAGTGCAACCAACATATTTCCGTTCTGGAATCACTGTTCTGGAATCACTGCTCTGGAAATACTGTGCTGGAAATACTGTGCGGGAATTACTGTGCTGGGATTACTGTGTTGTGATTACTGTGCTGGGATACTGTACACCATCGCCTCAAAATTGCCAGCACAGCTCTCCCATATGGTTCTGAAATTTTTGTGGGATTGGGGAATGAATACTGTGTTGCTCAGGAGAGAGAAAAAAACCCCTTTTATAGGGTTTTATAGCGGACCGCCCAGCTGCTGGGCGGTCAGGTATGAGGAGTGGACCGCCCGCCTGCTGGGCGGTCAGGTCCGGAAAGTGGACCGCCCAGTCCACGGGCGGTTAGGGTAGAAATAAAAATAAAGTTGGGGTGGGAGCAGATTTGATAATTTGTTTTTTTTTGGGGTATTAATAAAAATATCGGAATAATGGGCTTCAATGTTTATTTCTGGACGAATAGCAATGCTCTCGGCTATACTTGGTTGAACATTATCCAATTTCCCTTTCAATTATCTAGGATTGCCTTTAACTTTGAAAAGACCTACTAAAGCTCTTCATGCCATTGATTGAGAAGCTTGAATCGAGGCTTGCTGGGTGGAAAGGTCAGCTTTTATTTCGAGAAGGTCGATTACAACTCATGAACTCAGTGCTAAGTTCTATACTGATTTACTACATGTCATCATTTCTGCTTCCTAAGTGGGTGATTAAAAGGCTGGATAAAATTAGACGGGGTTTTTTATGGGGGAAAGCCGGAAATAAAAGAGGAATTTCTCTCATTGATTGGGAAGATGTTTGTATGCCTAAGCAAAATGGTGGCATGGGAGGCGCAAATCTCATGGTGCGGAATTGGGCACTCCTGTTAAGATGGTGGTGGCGACTATACCGACATCCGAATTCTTTGTGGTCCAAAACAACAATCCAGATCCGATCTATTACACCGAGACAGTTGCACAACATATGGATGCGTCAAGGTTCCTTCTTTTGGATGCAATTATCAAGATTAAGCCAATTTTTATATGTGTACCAGTTAGATAATTGGCACTGGTACCGATATATCCTACTGGTTTGATCCTTGGACATACTCGATAATGGCTTCATTGGATGCACCACAGTCTTCTAATAGGAATTGGTCATTGCAAAAGCGGTGCAACAGGGCTTACACGTCCCTATTTCGGCTACAGAGGAAACAAGGGATTTACTGATATGGAATTGGTCAAAAAATCAAGAGTATTCGACAAAAATAGCTTTCGAAGTACTGGTGTCAGGCGGCCGAACAAAATGCAACTTTACATTTATTTGGTACCTTAAAATACCTCCAACAGTGCGAGTATTTGCCTTCTTATTACTAAGAGGCTAGTTGCTCACACACGATGTCATGCTGAGTAGGGGGTTGCTGTGCGAATTGAAATGCGAGGTTTGTCGCAACTCCCACTAGAGACTGCTATGCATCTCTTCTTTAGGTGCAGCTTTGCAAGAATTTTCTTGGTCAGATTCTTTGCAAACCTTGGTTTCAGAATTGTGCAATTTGGAGGGTCTAATTTGCAAACAATGGTGCAAAGATCATGCCAAGCCTGTAGGAGATTTGTATCCATAAGTCAGTGGGCGGTCTACTTCCTTGCTGGATGCTGGATGTTGTGGAAATGTCGTAATAAGAAGATATTCAAAGCAAGCAATACACAACCGGGATGGGCTGCAGACTATGTGGTGTAGGAGGCCAAAATGTGGTTACAAAACTGTTGATAACGATGTGTAATTAGTTGAGTGTTTTGTTGTTACTTCGTTTAAAAAATATACTCACTGATAGCCACTATCAGTTTTTCAAAAAAACTTATTTAAGAGTAATTACATAGATGATGACCCCGAAAGAAATGACGGGATGGGGAAGATAATAAGAGATGATATATGATTAGCATGATCAAATGAAGCACCAATTTAATCCCGACCATTATTTTAGCAAACTCAAATTGCAAATCTCAATTGGATTAGGGCCATTTCATCTCTCGCCTCTTCAATCCCTCAATTTTCCTCAATCTTCATTTCTTTAGCGATTTCCAACCATTTTGGGCAGGCCGCAGAAATTTTGTGAAGGCCACACAGGAGGCCGTACCAATACCAATCTTGCCTAATTTCGTGATGTAATCTCAGATTTGTTGCCAGATTTCGATGGATTGTTTCCCAAGGCATGAAAAATAGCTATATTTGTAAAATACGCTAAATAACTTGAAATTTTGTTTAACTACGCTATATTTGTTTAAATTACACTAAACTACATTATATTCCGCTAAAATACGGTAAATTACACTAAATTACAGATGAACAGGGACGATATCTTCACTGAAAAGGCGAAAAACACTGAAACTTTGAATTTTTCTGTTTAAACTATTTGATAGATTACTTCTTTTGATATATAATTAGCATATTTATACTAAAATACGCTAAATTACTTGAAATTATGTCGAATTACGCTATATTAAGTGAAATTACACTAAATTACATTACATTACGCTAAATCACATATGAACAGGGATGATATATTCACTGAAAATTTGAATTTTTTTGTTTAATTTATTTGGTAGATTACTTCTTTTGATATATAATTAGCATATTTATAATAAAATATGCTAAATTACTTGAAATTATGTTGAATTACACTATATTAAGTTAAATTACATTAAATTAAATTACTGTACGCTAAATTACATATGAACAAGGACGATATATTCACTGAAAATTTGAATTTTTTTGTTTAAATTATTTGATAGATTACTTCTTTTGATATATAATTAGCATATTTATACTAAAATACGCTAAATTACTTGAAATTAAATTGAATTACACAATATTAAGCGAAATTACACTAAATTACATTGCATTACACTAAATTGCGCTAAATTACATATGAACAGGGACGATATATTCACTGAAAATTTGAATTTTATTGTTTAAATTATTTCATAGATTACTTCTTTTGATATATAATTAGCCTATTTATACTAAAATACACTAAATTACTTGAAATTATGTGGGATTGCACTATATTGAGTTCAATTACACTAAATTACATTACATTACGCTAAATTACATATGAATAGGGACGATAACTTAACTGAAAAGCGAAAAACACTGAAAATTTGAATTTTTTTATTTAAATTATTTGATAGATTACTTCTTTTGATATATAATTAGCATATTTATACTAAAATACGCTAAATTACTTGAAATTATGTGGAATTACACTATATTAAGTTAAATTACATTACATTACGCTAAAATACATATGAACAAGGACGATATATTCACTGAAAGTTTGAATTTTTTTGTTTAAATTATTTAATAGATTACTTCTTTTGATATATAATTAGCATATTTATACTAAAATACGATAAATTACTTGAAATACACTATATTAATTTAAATTACACTAAATTAGATTACATTACGCTAAAATAAGGTAAATTACACTAAATTACTTATGAATATGGACGATATCTTCACTGAAAAGCGAAAAACACTGAAAATTTGAATTTTTTTATTTAAATTATTTGATAGATTACTTCTTTTGATATATAATTAGCATATTTATACAAAAATACGCTAAATTACTTGAAATTATGTTGAATTACACTATATTAAGTTAAATTACACTAAATTACATTACATTACGCTAAAATACGGTAAATTACGCTAAATTACATATAAATAAGGACGATATCTTCACTGAAAAGGCGAAAAAACACTGAAAATTTGAATTTTTTTGTTAAAATTATTTGATAGATTACTTCTTTTGATATATAATTAGCATATTTATACTAAAATACGCTAAATTACATGAAATAATGTTGAATTACACTATATTAAGTTAAATTACACTAAATTACATTACATTATATTACATATGAACAAGGATGATATATTCACTGAAAATTTGAATTTTTTGTTTAAATTATTTGATAGATTACTTCTTTTGATATATAATTAGCATATTTATACTAAAATACGCTAAATTACTTGAAATTATGTTGAATTACACTATATTAATTTAAATTACACTAAATTAGATTACATTACGCTAATATAAGGAAAATTACGCTAAATTACATATGAATAGGGATGATATCTTCACTGAAAAGTGAAAATCACTGAAAATTTGGATTTTTTTATTTAAATTATTTGATAGATTACTTCTTTTGATATATAATTAGCATATTTAAAGTAAAATACGGTAAACTACTTGAAATTATGTTGAATTACACTAAATTACAATACATTACGCTAAAATACGGTAAATTATGCTAAATTACATATGAATAAGGGCGATATCTTCACTGAACATGCGAAAAACACTGAAAATTTGAATTTTTTTGTTTGAATTATTTGATATATTGCTTGTTTTGATATATAATTAGCATATTTATACTAAAATACGCTAAATAACTTGAAATTATGTTTAATTACGCTATATTTGTTTAAATTAAACTAAAGTACATTACATTCCGCTAAAAATGTTCAATTACGCTAAATTACGGATAAAAAGGGACGATGTCTTCACTGAAAATGCGAAAAACACTGAAACTTTGAATTTTTCTGTTTAAACTATTTGATATATTACTTCTTTTGATATATAATTGGCACATTTGTACAAAAATACGCTAAATTACTGGAAATTATGTTGAATTATGTAACACCGTAAACTTTTGAAATTAGATTTATTCAAATTTATTAAGTGGTTAAATCAAATAATATATATATATGTATATACAAAAATCAATTATGTGGATAGCAAATGATAATTATACGATTGTTGTGATTTTCGTCGCGGGAAATAACGAAAAATGGTGAAAACAGAGCCCAGTGCGGATGAACCCACCCGCAGTGCGGTTCCATCCACCCGCACTGGGTACTTAGCCAATTTTCCAACGTTCAGCCAATTTTTCCCGAGCCTAGTGCGTCCGCACTGAGAGTCAGTGCGGATGGACCACCCGCACTGAATAACTTAGCCGATATTCTGAGATTTCATTGACCACCCGCAGTGCGGATGGCCACCCGCACCGCCATCCGCATTCGTGGAAATTCAGACGTGTTAACAGCGAAATTTACAGCCAGTGCGGGTCAGCGAACCGCAGTGCGGATGGACCCATCCGCATTCGCATACTGAGGGTCTATTTTGCAAAATTCCAAAAGAGGAAGTGGGGCCCTTTGTCATACACACCTCTTCCTCTCTTTTCCTTTCTTCCCTCTTCTGTTTTCTTTCTTCTTTCCTACGCCGACAAAGAGAGAGAGAGAACGACACAAAGAGAGAGTGAGAGAGAGAGAGCTCCGGGCGACGAAATCCCCCGAAAATCGAGATATCGAACGAGGAACACGTTTCTCGCTCTTTGCTTCCGTTCATTGGTAAATCCCATTTCTATTTCTCTCTCGATTCGTATTTCGTTATTTCTAGGTTTTCGATGAAAACCCGTAGAATTGCACCAAATTGATTGTGCTATGTCTTTGTTGATTCTATAGTGTTTATTGATTAATTTCGTGTTCCAATTTGTAACCAAATTCCCGATTGTGAATTTCTCCGAAATTGAATTGATTTTGGTACCATTATCTCGAATTGACCTAATTCTGATTCGAATTGTACCTTGTGGTACCTTGATACACTTATGACTTGATTAATTGGTACCGAAACCGAATGAAAACTCTATGTGACCTAAACCCTAGCAAAACGGTATATATATTTAAAGCATGTTTACGTGTATATCTTAAATAGAACCGGTAGAACAACAAGGTACGGAATCTCTCGAGACGTCTGAGACATAAAGACGAGTCTCGATCAGTTTATACAGGTGCGGGGTTTCTGGACTTGTCTGATATTTCCTTTTCAGAATTAAACTGTTATTCGGTTGTCATGTTGAATATTCATTGATGCATTAGCTGAATTGTGCATTGCATGTGCATAGCCCAATCTGTTTGAAATTGAATTGCTGAAATCTGAATGACTTGCATACTGGTATGGTTTACGATTGTGTCGATCTAATTAGATCTGATTTTAGAGTGTAAGTCACCAGAATTGGAATGTGAATGAGATTGGTCACCGGCGTGTGACGGGTCACCATCGTGTGACGAATTTGCAAAGCCTGGCATGCGGGCTTTGGCAGGATCCTAAAGCTTTAGCCTACCTGGGACACCGTAAGTCCCCAACCGGTTGGGGCAGGGTCAGTGATTTGATTGACGGTTATGATTATGGGTGACTAGTGTTATCGTCTAAGTCGTTATCCGGCGTGATAAGGCGTTCGAACGGTCAGTTGATTTTACGTTCCAAAATGATGTTGAATGAATTTTCTTGAAATGACTTGAAACCAGAACTTAGGAAATGGTTAAGCCAAAGCATTACAGGTGGGTGTCAGATAAAGGGTCCAGCTCGGTGGAACATCTGTAGGTGTCAGTAACCCTACAGATGTGGGTTTGATAAAAGGGTCCAGCTCGAGAGAACACCTGTAGTGCTACCAGCTACAATACGGTAAGTTAAGCCTAATGTTATGTTTTATTTGAATATCGAACTTGCGACTCCTGGATGTTGATTTTCATTTGATTATCTGTTGTCATGGTATGCATGTTTATCTTATACACTAGTATAGAACTGTGTTATGTTTTATTTTGCGTTTCTTTTTGAAAATGAAACTTGATTGCAAGTCCAGCAATCCGTTGTGGCAATTATCGCACTGAGAATTTATTCTCACCCCACATTTGGGTTATCTTTCAGGTTTGGGTGCAGCCGGTAGCGGAGAGGCACGTCGGATTTAGGCCATCGGTATATGTCACCTATACCTGAGTTTTTGTTTGGTATTTGACTAGAGATGTACCTATGTTTTTGATTTTGATATATTCTCTATGTCATGACCTTTGGTTGTATCCGTACGAGATACTGTTTATATATATACTATGACCTGTTTTATATTCGAACCGATTTGTTGTGTGTATTGTGTTATTGTTGCTTGTTGGGGGTTGGTTTTCTATTATATCGTACATGCCTTGTAGGCATACAGGAAACTGTATGTCTACGGCAGGGTCCCGTCACATCCTGCGGGCCGCGGGGTGTGACAGGTCTCCTTTGGTGGTATCAGAGCATGGTTTAGAACCTGAACCAGACTTGTTTGGATACGTGAGTGGTATGCGTATTAATTGGGGCCGGCACGACTATACGAATGTCGTATGATAAATAAGGAATATAGAATATTATAAACTAACTTGTTTATTCAGCAAATGGAAAAAACGCCGAGGTAGAGGCAGAGGCAGAGCTCGTAGGAATCCGGAACCTAGTCCGGAACCAATTGGTGAGCCAGTTGGGGCTCAAGCTGGGGCTGGTCCAGCTGGTGCTGGAGTTGCTGGAGGAGCTGGTAGGGACCGGGACTTAGATGACCGGTTGATTGCGGCCTATGAGAGAGGTCGTCAGGCTCAGATGCGGGATGTCGCACCAGTGGTTCACGGTGGGGCACCCGAAGAGTTCAGAAGGTTATGATGCATTCC